>JAEQML010067976.1:0-18643 GCA_016904865.1 Pissodes strobi | reverse complement strand
AATTTGCAAAATTAATATACAAACCTATTTACAAAAAAAATGCATAATATGTCGTAGGCTTCGAATGTAAGCATAATACGTAAGGGATAAAATTTTTGTATGGTGAATTGGGAAATCTTGGCTTACTCCCTATGTGTCATAGTTCATTCATATATTATGGCTTGCGTAATATGATGAGAAAATGGAATCTATGTTTATAAAATATATAAAGCTATCTAAAAACAAAATATAAAACATACTTTTATATTTAAGCACATATAGATATAGAAGGTAGTTTGTGGATGTTTATTTATTTTTCTCCTGTTGTAGTTACCCTCCGATTCGAGCTCCCCTGTGTTTGTCTATAAACTAAATGTCCTGCATTGGCTCCAGGACGAGAACCGAGTGTCCCTGACTAAAATCCCTTGTAACAATGTTCAATGTTGTATTTTTAGTTGTTTAATTCGAAAAAAAAAAAAATTTTTTTTAAGTCATGGGCGGACACTTTCTTTTATCAATAATATTCGGTATGATACCCTCCGGGGCCCCACTAGACTTTATATTTTTAATCTTATTAAGGCTAAATAAGCCCCTTATTATTACAGATAACACTACTTAATTTCAACAAACTCGTTAAAAGGATATTTAAGATATTAATTAAAAAAACGATTTTTTTAAAGTTTGACATCCTGTATCTTGGAAACTATGCATTTTCGGACCCAGGTTCATATGAGAAAAATTTAATATTTTCTTATGTAGAATCTCTCCTGAAATTATTCGAACGGTATTTTCGGACAACCGGCATATCGTTGAATTCATCTTTTACTGGTTTATTTAGAAATATGTAAGAAAAAAGGGCATTCTATTTAAAAAAATTACCTTAATTCGACCCCCTTGTATAAAATAGGGTGACAATTAAAACACTACAAACAATAAAAGATCGTTTAACTAGAAACATCTTTTGTATTTTTAATTTTTTTTGCAACACTCATAGATTTCGAGTTAAGTTATGGGCTCAACTTAAAGCGGCCACCCTGTACATTATTCACCAAACAAAATCAAAAGTGGTTGTATTTAGTAGTCTGTTAAAACAAAACTTACGTTGATGCCATTAGTTTTGCTGACTTCTTTTGTTCTCTTGATCTTCTAGCGATCAACATTTTTTGACAAATACTACTGTTTTTGGAATCAGGTCGCTTTTTCCCCATATTGATACAAAAACAATAAAACAAAGTAAGAAAAATCGAGATAGAAAGGTGCAAACCATTTTGCTCTATCTTTAGCCGTTTAGAGTTTACAGGCTGTCAAACTTGGTCAATGGCCGATTTTCAACTCTCAATATTTCGAGAACAGTTGGAGATAGGTGTAGAACATTTTTCATGAAATGTGTCTAGAATTTGATGTAGAATCTAAATGTGCAATAATATGCAGGGCATTCCATTAAAAAAAGTCAATAAACGAATGCCAGGTTTTTATGAAGCACCCTGTATAATTGAAAATATTTTACGATATGCGACACGACATATCCTACAATTTTTGTATTTAACATTTTTTTTATCTCTGTAAATAGGGAGATAGGAGGTATTTTCTCCTTTATTATTATTATTCCTTGAAAATAGTCATTATTTATCTATAGGTAATAATTATTGATGTAGATACCTTTTTCCAAATATATAGGCTCGTAACCTGCCTAAAGTGTTTAGAAGACCTTTTTATATTTTATGTTATAGTCTTTACGAAGTTAATTGAAACAGTTGGGGCTCTTAATAATTGCTAATTATTTTGTGTAGGCGCTCGCCCGCAACTGAGAACAGACTATGCCGACATTAAATTAAGAGTCCCAACTTTTTCAATTGACTTCGTAAAGACGATCACTACGTCTAGACTAGGTAGAAGCGAGTCGATTGTTTATCTTATCCTTCGTATTTTTGAATCCTACAGAAATATTTGTTTTATCATTCAAATTTTAAATCTCGAGTGTGCGGGTCGTTCTGTAACTTGTGATTTATTTGTTTTGGTTCTATCAGTGTTTTGTTTTATTGTTTTTGTATCAATATGGGGAAAAAAGCGACCTGATTCCAAAAATAGTAGTATTTGTCAAAAAATGTTGATCGCTAGAAGATCAAGAGAACAAAAGAAGTCAGCAAAAATACTGACAGTTGAAAATCGGCCAAGTTTGACAGCCTGTAAACTCTAAACGGCTAAGGATAGAGCAACCTCTGGGTAAATAAATACAAAGTTAGCGTTAAACGATAGCTTATGAAAAATAGAGATAGAAAGGTGCAAACCATTTTGCTCTATTTGTTTGCACTTTCCGCTAATGGTTTTTCATAGGCTATCGTATGACACTAACTTTAGATTTAACCAGATGTTAAAAAATCCCAGATAAATTTAACCTCTGGTTAAATAAAAAGTTAGTGTTATACGAGAGCTTATGAAAAACCAATACAGGAAAGTGCAAACCGTTTTGTTCTATCTATAGCCGTTTAGATTTTACAAGCTGTCAAACTTGGTAATTGGTCGATTTTCAACTGTCAATATTTCAAAAACCGTTAGAGATAGGTATAAGACATTATTCATGAAATATGTCTAGACTTTTTCGCACAATCCAAATATGCAATAATATACATGGCATCCCATTTAAAAAAATATCAAAGTGACCTTTAGTTCAATTGGTTTTTGCTGAACATATCCGAATTCGCGGGAGAAAATTACATAAGATGGCTATTTCGGTTTTTTTTTAATAAAATTACAGGGAAAGTAAAAAAATCGCCTAGTCTAGTCCTCGTTGGATAACCCTGTACAGCCTGTCAAACATGGTAGTTGGCCGATTTTCAACTGTCAATATTTCGAAAAACTTGGGGATAGATATAGGGCATTATTCACGAAATGTGAATTTCATGCAGAATCTAAATGTGCAATAATATACATTCCATTAAAAAAACTCAAAAAACGAACGACAGGATTTTATAAAGCACCCTGTATAATTGAAAATATTTTCATAATATTTACCACAACATATCTTACAATTTTTGTATTTAACATTTTTTTTATCTCTGTACGGGTCTTTGTGACACTAATGTGCCACCTATATCTGTGGAAAGTTTGAGAAGCGGCTACAATATCATTTAGAACAGTCTACAAAATAAATAATAATACCAAATATTATATTTCTGAAAACTGGTTTCGTCCAGCGAGCGATCGCCCGACCGGCTCAAGATCATGTTGTAAACAACAGACACACACCACGTGGCCTCGCGCCGATGCCAGCTCTTACCAGAAGAAATAATTCTAAATAAATTCATGTGTTTGAGCGACAAGGGGGCGTGTCGAATCAGCGATTTTGTCTCAAAATCTTTATTCCAGGATTATGGACAAACTATTGGATCGAAATTTTTTATTCTTTTATCAATATGTCTAGATTATGATCCACTAGGGTCGTACAGACTTATTTTTTCTGTTATTTTTTTCTCCTACTATATTAAAAGCTAAAATTAAGAAATTAAATTTTTTATCACTGTACTGCCCTAGATTCAGTAATTCTAAGCGAGTTTTATACTTGGCTAATTTTCTTTATTATGCATATTAACGAAGAAAATCGGGAACAAAAAAAATACTGCTGATGAATCCCCTTAAGACTTTGAAACTTTTGTGGTTCAGTTGTATGATGAAGTTGAAATGTACTGGTATTATTTATTGTTTCAAGATTAGTATATGTAGGAGTATTTAGAGAATTATTATTTTTACAATATTGACCATTATTATTGGCTTGATGTTGATATGTATTAAACTCCTAACGTTGTTTAATAGAAACCATCGTATCTTCATTGAGCTTATTTAATTTGGCATAATAAATAACATCACTCATTAATTTTTCTGAAAAAATAGTTGATCAGGGGAAAGAGACCTTAGATCAAATGCCATTTTTTTGCCATAGCATCATATTTATCATCAATATGTGTAGGAAGATTATGATTGTTAGATAAATTGTAATTTGCCAAAGTTTTTGTTGCGACATTGAGAAATTCCTTTTCTTGGGGAATCTTCTTTCTTTTTGTCGTCAGATACGTCGAGGGAGTGCTGCTCATACGTGAAGTACTTGGAGACTGAATGTTTGATAAGTCTGTGTCTGATGAATCATTGATTTCTGTTAACTCTACATTTTCTTCAGTATCCTGAAATTAATTATAACTCGTTGATTTTGTTTTAGTTTCCAAAGAGCGAAGAGGAATGGAAATCAATAGCAATCGAAATTAAGGAAAAATGGAACTTTGATACATGCTGTGGTGCGCTTGATGGTAAACACATTAATATAATGAAGCCTCTTAATGGTGGATCATACTATTATAATTATAAAGGCAAATTTAGCATCGTATTGTTAGCAGTTGTTAATGCAAATTACGAGTTCATAATGTTTCACACCGGTATTAGTGGTCGGATTTCCGATGGAGGGGTTTTGCAAGAAACTACATTTTATGAAAAACTGATTACTGATCTTCCGCGTCCTGAAACTCCCAGTGGAACACAATTTAGCTTGCCTTATACTTTTGTAGTAGATGAAGCTTTTCCGCTACTTGAAAACCTAATGAAGCCGTATGCTCAAAAAAGCCTAACAAAGGAAGAAAGGATATTTAATTATAGATTAAGTAGAGCACGGAGAATCGTAGAAAATGCTTTTGGTATAATGGCTAACCGGTTTCGTATATTCCATACGGATATTGCTATTGACATTGAAAAGGTTGATGCTTTAGTTTTAGCATGTTGTGCTCTTCATAACTTCCTTAGACGTAACTCATCTACAACTTATTCACCAAGATCTTCATATGACCAAGAAGATACTGAAACGGGAGAAGTAATACCCGGAGAATGACGACAAGATGAAAATCCTTTAACACCACTAAAATGTACTCCGAGAGCAGCAGCTGCGCGAGCAAAAAAAAAAGAGATGAATACAAAATATACTTCAATAATAACGGCGCTGTAGCTTTCCAGGAAAAAAAGTGTGGTTTGACTCGAACTTATTATAAAAAAAAACAATAAAGTGTTTTGTGGATAAGTTAAAATACAGGATATTGGAACTTATTGGGGGTACTCTATGTCAATTCGATTACTTAACAAAAAAATTGTCGGTTGGTTTAAAACTCGGTTTATGCTTTGCAAAAATCTTGAAATGTCCACAAGTGGTCCACTTCGTGTAAAATGCCACTTTTTAAAAAAATATGGAACAAAATTTCTACATGATGATTTAAAAATAAATTAATATCCACATGTTTTACATACCTTGTTCTCTGTTTTTTCGGTGCCACTCTCGGCTTCTTCATCAATATTTGATTTGCCTTTTCGAGGCATTTCAGAATCTGCTATGATACTTAATATATCGATTTAATACCATATGGATGGGACATAAACTTCTTCAGTGCCACTCCCAGATCTAAGAGAGTTTATTACTTTTTTTAATTCTCGTCGAAAACTGCATCGCATGGTATGATTTTTTTTTAACTACAAAGTCCTTATTTGCATTTGGAAATATGTTCTTGCATTTTTTTACAAGTTCTTCATGTGCTTGGTTTCTTATGTTTCTGTCTGAATACTCTTTAGCCTTTGTATTCCAAAGACACGTATGCAGATGATAAATGTTTATAAACTCTTCCCAAGATTGACGATCACTTTCCATAATGGAATTTACACACACAATCAAACAAACAGCAAACGAACCTCAATGACGCGGGAAAATAAATATCTTTCGTCTTCGCATCGACGCAATTTTATACACGCTGAAACTTGCATCAGCATAACCGACTCGGCGTCGTGGCTCGTCGACCAAAATGGGATTCCAGACACTGCATCGCTGCAAGCCACAACTAATGACAAATACGTGATTCAGTAAAGGCCGTTTTACATGCTGCAAGACAATCCGCAATTCTCTTGCAGCAATACGTTGCAAGAGCAAGGCGATAGTTGCAACGTTTCTTGCACTTTGGTTTTACATGTCGCAATTCTCTTGCAATTGCGACTTACTACCAACCTTTGAAGTCAAATCCAAAACGTAACCGAATTTTTAATCCAGAGGGCGCAAGGCATCAAACAAAGAAATTTGATTCATTTTACCTATTTATACATAAAAAGAAACAATCAAATATCAAATAAACAAACATCCATCAACTGTCAAGCGTGTCTAGTGACTTTATCGGGTTTTGGTGAGACTGATATCGCTAGAATTTCCCCCAGACTTGCACTTGCACTTGCAGATATATCGAGCAGAAGCGATAAGTTGCAAGTGCAAGAGACTTGCGACTTTGGATCAGCTGGGTCTCAGCTGCGCATGCCTTCGGGCAATATCTCTTGCGTCTTGCATGGTCTTGCACAAACTCTTGCAGCATGTAAAACGGCCTTTAAACACACACTGCAACCTTCATCATGAAACATAAGAGTCGATGCCTGCATCGCAGCATACATCAAGGTGTGTGGGCCGCTTAACCGATGTATTGATACACATATGCAGATTTAGAAATTTTGATAATAAATCCTATAGACTGAAGCAGAATGTGAGAAAAATACTGATGCAAGGGCTGGTGAAATAAATCATGTATTCTTTAGAATGTGTAATTCATTTTATGCAATAAGGCTACTAATTGGTAAAACGTTTATAAATTAAACACTTTTAGTAGGTATATAATATGACCTTATTGCGAGGCATTTACTAGCTTTCCAACAATTCTATTTAGAGCAAAGTTAGAAAGCAATACTTTTAATTTTGGGCCAGATTGGACTAGTTTATATGTAAAAAGAATGTAACCATCGGATTTACATGCTATAATAATTACTAAGAAAAATGGGAGACAAAAATACTGTCCCTAAAGAAGCATTTTAGACATCATAGTGCAATAATCATGCATAAAGCTGTACGAATTCTATGAGCTCGAAAATATGATAGGCGCAACTTGTGGTCAATGTCACAAACTGCCGTAATTAATTTTTTCTACTACCGTGCGTAAAATAGTCACTTTATGCACTCTTTAAGATTCGTAAAATATGCCTTTTTAATGTGCAGTGCGTAAAATAAGTTATTTTTCACACTAGTGCGTAAAGTAATTTAATAATATATTTGTTTTGTCATATGTTTTTCGGTAGTAGAAAATTTGTATGCTACTCATGTGTAAAGTAACCTTTTTTTATTCATTTGATTGTCGCATTCGTGTACGGCTCATGCGATAACATTCCCATTAATAAAAAAGTTTCACTTTACCCACTTGCTGCATAAGTAACTATTTTACGATTTTACAGGAGAACATTTTAAAGCTTTTTACGATTTTCCATTTAATAATAACCAAGAAATTGTTGGCTAACTACCATAAATTATTATTACCATTTTTACAGTTTCCCGAAATAGCATAGCTAGCGTTGCGTCCGTTCGTGAAATTATGTGTTTTTGAAATTAAAATACTTATGTCCATTGTTACTTTTTCTATAACTTGAAAACTATTAGAAATCCAGCTAGACCACTTCATGGTTTTGTGGTGCACCTCTTTTTATATATTAAAATTGACTTATCTCGATTATTAATATTTTTGAGTTACTCACTTCCTTATATTGACTACCAACGTATATGACCATACAAAATGCAAAATTTATTCATTAGTGCCAGACTTGCTAACGTCCATTTTTAATCAGTTTGTTGTAACAACTTGGTATGCCAGCGCTCGGATTGGATTTAGTTTATTATTAGTTTCGGCCGTGTTTACACTAGGTTATAAAATAAGTTTTAATTAATTAGGCATCTCTTACTATTAAAATATTATTGTAACAATAAACGAAGTATTGGCCAAGTTTGACAAAATTACAGAATCAAATTTAAAAATGAAAAAATATGGTATGAATTTTTACTATGTTGGAGTTTGGAACCTTCGGCAACATGCACTAAAACGGAGTTTTATCCATTATACCGAAACAGAATTATTGCACTCGACGCGCGTTTCGCTAACCATGTTAGCATCATCTGGAGATGATTAAAACTAAATTTAAAACTCTACCTAACTCGCTTTTATACTAAATGTTTGGTTAATCAAGCGGAACCAAAGGAACCAATCCTGGAATCCCACTAGTCACGCTTGATCAACCAATACAATGGACTATACGGAATAGGCCCTCTATCTCTATTTAAACTATTCTTACATTTAATAATTTCCATACTTTCATATGCGTCTAATAATCTCCTATCAGTTATATTATGAATTAATTTTCAATTTTTAATTGTTATTCTATGATTGTTATCAAAAGCATCCTCGGCAACACTTGATTTTTCTGTTCTACCATACTTTAAATGAGCTATGTGTTCCTTGAATCTTCCAGAGAAAGATGTTTTTAGTAATTGATACAAAATACGTCAAGAAAATGTCATCCATCAATAAAAAACTTAGAAAACTTAGGAAAATTAATCCTAAGTCTGATAGTTCTCAGGAAGTCGTAAGCATTGTGGAAAACCTATCTTCACAATCTTTTGATAAAGATGAATTAGATCTTTTAAATAAGGGTCTGAATTTTGCATTGCCTCCACCAAAGGATAACTTACTTGATATTGTAGCTAATATAGAAAGCTCTATGCAACATCTTCCTGACTCTACTAAAGGATTTGTTAGAGAAGCATGCAGGAATCAGATCTCAAAAAATGTAATTAATAATAATGTTAACTCTCGTCCTGGAAAAGGAAAAAATACAATCAAAAGATTAAAGGAGAAAGATGTTTTCTATCTAAAAGCTGACAAAGGTAATAAGGTTGTTATATTAGACAAAAGCGAATATTTTCAACGAGTTGATAATTTAAGAGAATCCGGGCCCTATAACAAAATCTCAAGGAATCCGTTATCCAAGATGGTAACACAAGTTAAAAACACTTTGAAGAAATGTAGCAACCTTATTTCTGATCAAATTAAATACAAATTATCTGTGAGCAATCCTACTATGCCGAAACTATATTGTCTTCCCAAGATTCATAAACCTGGGAAGGCAATGCGTCCCATAGTCTCGGCAATAGGATCGCAACTTATAATATATCCAAGTGGCTAGCAAACCAGTTTGAAAATTTACCTATAAAACAACAGAACTCAGGAGTACTAAATTCTTTAGATTTCATAAACAAAATTAAAGGTACGAACCTTAAGGAAGGTGAAATTTTAATCTCGTTTGATGTTTGCTCATTGTTCCCTAGTGTGCCAATCCCACAGACCTTGCAATACCTTGGGGAATTACTTGAGATGAACAATTTTGATAACGAAATCAAACAAGAATATTTAAGTTTAACCAAACTTTGCATGGATCAAAATTATTTTCAATATAAAAATAACTATTACCAACAACTTGAAGGCACGGCAATGGGCAACTGTTTATCGCCGTTCTTAGCTAACCTTTTCATGAGTAAATTTGAAAATGAAATCAGTCAGGAGTTCGAATATTTTCCAAGGGTATGGTATGTGGATGACATTTTCGCGATTTTCGACACAAAAACCGCTTATATCGAAGATTTTGTAACCAAACTAAATAACCGTTTCCCCACCATTAAATTTACTTATGAAGTCGAGAACAATGGCAAACTTCCATTTTTGGATACTTTAGTGATTAGGAACGATAATAACACACTTGAATTTGATATTTATAGAAAAAGTACTGCCACTAACCGATATATTCCTAATGACTCCTTCCACTGCGACCAACACAAATTGGCCAGCTTACATTTTTTGGTACACCGTATGGTTAACTTTCCTCTCAGCAGAGAAAGATTTAATAATGAAAAGGAGACAATTAAAAATATAGCGAAAGTTAATGGTTTCAATACTAACTTAATAAATAGACTAGTTAATAGGCATTTGTTTAGAAAGACCATTCGTGATTCCGCTTCTTTCGTCAATCAGGATGAAAATACGAAATATGTCTCGATACCATATAATCCTCAGTATACTAGAGGACTTCAAAAAGTCTTTAAGGAAGTAGGTTTAAAATTAGTATACCAAACTCAGTTCAACATTAAGAAATTATTAGGTGGTCCAAAGGACAAAATTGAAATATTAGAAAGAAGTGGAATATATGAAATTGGATGCATGGATTGTAACCAAAAATATGTTGGGCAAACTAGAAGATCTATACAAACGAGATTCAAGGAACACATAGCTCATTTAAAGTATGGTAGAACAGAAAAATCAAGTGTTGCCGAGCATGCTTTTGATAACAATCATAGAATAACAATTAAAAATTTAAAATTAATTCATAATATAACTGATAGGAGATTATTAGACGCATATGAAAATATGGAAATTATTAAATGTAAGAATAGTTTAAATAGAGATAGAGGGCCTATTCCGTATAGTCCATTGTATTGGTTGATCAAGCGTGACTAGTTTGGTTCCGCTTGATTAAGCAAACATTTAGTATAAAAGCGAGTTAGGTAGAGTTTTAAATTTAGTTTTAATCATCTCCTGATGATGCTAACATGGTTAGCGAAACGCGCGTCGAGTGCAATAATTCTGTTTCGGTATTGTGGATAAAACTCCGTTTTAGTTATGAATTTTTAGTTTGATATAGAGGCCCTTTAAATCAATTTCAAAGTTTGAAACTATTGTCATCATGCGACCTAAAAGATATCCTAGATGAAGCCAATTGTGAATTTCGCAACGAAGAATTAATAAGAGAAGAGACTATATATAAATATTCCAGATGAAAATCAAAATAATAACGGTATAGAATATAGTCCAAAAATTTTGAATGATCAGTCGCAGTTCTACCCAATGGAGCAACAGCCAGCCCTGAACTAAATGTTTGTACAGCGGTCGATAATTTGGAAGGAAAGTGGTACATAATTTGTACCAGCGAGACTTTAAGAATTATAATTCTCTACAACATACTAAAAAAAAATCATAGAAATCATTCCATTTTGCTTAGTTACCTGGTTATTTGCATTCAGGTTTGAGTAAAAACTTTATACTTTGCCAAAATAACCAGCTTCTTCCTGGTAATCTGGGAAATAAAATTTATATACATCTTGTGGCGCATTTTTTTCTGTGAAAATTGATATTTCCTTTAAATTATCCATATAAATCTATGTATTTTGTATTTGGTATAAAAGTTCCCATCTGTTTGTTTATAATTAAGAAACAAAGAATTGGCCATCGACAATTTGGAAAAGCTGTCCATTTTAGTATTTATTATTCTACTTATTGCATTTTTTACCTTTCACATATTAAATATCCCAAACATTGCACATTTCTGTATTGATAATGATTATTAATACAAAGTACAGCTACACTAAAATAAAATTGCAAATAACAGCGTTATGAATGAAATGTTATCGACTCTTGCTTTAGGCAGGTACGTTGTGAAAAAATCACAATAATTATTATTAGTGATATTTAATTAAATATGGATACAAGTATGGTATACGTTGTACTATGAGAATAGTGAATTTACCCGCATTAAAAACATCACCGCCAATTTCTGTCATTAAATTTGACAACACTGAGGAATATTTCCTACTTCTTCCTGTTTACAAAAAAATCATCCATGACTTAAGTATTTAACTTTCAAAAATCTCTTTTTAAAAATTATTTATTAGGAGCTAACTACAGTTTGACTTTACTTGACAATAGCTAAATAGAGAATGATCATACTACATTAAATTTATCTTAGGAGGTAAATTACATTACATTGCTTAAATCTAGTTCCCATCGGTGCATCTGCTGACTGGGCAGTCACACGGGTTCGGTTTCATGCTGAATGGCCAATTCCCACAGGTTGTGGTGACTTAACTCCTCCATCCTTAAGATTCGAAAATTACGGAGTGTTTTTTCGAATGAATGTTTTCCATGGGTGTGGCTTCTTCTTCATCCCTAGGTTTCTTATTTTGGGTGAATCTCCATAACTGGTAGATTTTTCTTCTCTGTGTTATTGCTAGAATTATAATAATTAGGGAGCAAAACACAAGGGTGATGTAAAATGACGTATTTTGGGGTTGCTGGCTGTCAATACTAAACGAAGTCAGCTGATTGGCTGCATCCTTGAGGCGATAAATTTCGTCAAGATTAATTTTGGTTATATTTGGCATTTCCAAAATAGTTTCGTGCGTTATTGCAGACAGTTTGATTTCTGGCAGGATTAATGGTTTTCCTTCTTGAAGTTTCACATCATTGAGGAATTTTCTTCCATTGATTTGGATCTCGCAGCTTTCAGGTATTTTGACTAGAACTGATTGTTCGATTGGCAAATATTGATCGCTGCTACATTTGGCTAATAATTTTTCGGCTTTAATTGGCAGGATTAGAACCATTTCTTTCGTGATTTGTTCTACGATTGCTTCTTCAATATTGATTTTGAAAGTTGGACAGTCGGCTGTCGGTGTGTTCATCAACAACCTGTTGACACATTCGTCACGAGGGTGAAATTCTTCCAGACAGAAGTATGTTTCTTCAACGGTCGGGCAAACGTCGTTGGAAAATTGTTTCTTTTCTTCATTTTGTGCCAGGTAAGGTTATTTTGGGATAAATATCATTTGCTTTTGGATTACTGGGTAAATATGAAAGAAGGTAAAAGGTTCGGGTCTCAGTATCGGTACATGAATAGCAAAGATAAGCTTTGAATTTGAAAAAGTTATTTGCGTACAAAAAAATTGATAATAAGACAATATATTTTGGAACCTTGGAATTTCATTTTTTCTGTAAATCTTCGTTAAGTATTTTAACATTTCATTTAAGTCAGAACTTGAAAGAATACTATTATGAAGAGCGTTTATTTTTGCAAACATAATAGCGTTTTCTAAATTGTCCAAAAACATAATTACATTTTGGCAATCTAAATTTAATTGCGTAAGAATGCCTTGAAAACTAAGATAATCTCCTAAGGACTTTATTTCTCGTTCCATTGTATTGCGAAGTGCTTTTAAACCAAGTTGAAGTTTGTCTTGATTTTTGCTAAGAGTAATAATCGTGTTGTTATAATTATTTATAAGATTTTTGGAGAGTGAAATTTGTAACTTCATTTCATTGGCAATTTGTTTTTGATTTGTATTCAAAATATTTATTGCTTCATCATATCGTTGACTATCTTCCGAATCTAACGTACCAAATAGCCATTTACTTGCTTTTCCAATAATATTTATTAATCCTCGTTCTTTTCGGATATGTGGGTGTAAATTTTGTAACTTATTACTCGCGATTTGAATTAAATATTCTGTTCTAACAAGTAAGTTTTCCGCTAAGCCATGATAAGAAATATGATTCGTAGCATTTGATAAAAATAAATGATTTTTAATTATTAAGAAATTATTTTCGATATCATCTAATTGATTAATTAAGTAACTTAAATCTATATAATGCAAAAACGTATGTCTATTATATACTATTCTAGAGTTTCCTAATTTTATAGCAAGGATAGGGTTATTTAAGTTTGTTACTTGAATGTCAGCTCCTATCGTCAGTCCTATGTGAAGTACTAGGAACAGAATCGTCAATTTTTTCGGCATCGTTAACCTGAAAAGATTGTTTCATTTTAATTTTAGGTTTCCTAGCGCTACTCTTATGATATGATGTTTTATTTGTTTTTATTTTGATGTCTGTTTGACCTTTTAAATTTACTTTCTTAAATTTAGGATACATTTTTCCTCGCTGTTTATTTTTTATATAGGCGATTTTTTGCGATTGAAAATCCGTGGTTCGTTTCTTGTTTCATTTCGCTTTTCGATTATGTCCTGTTTAGTTTGCTCGTTGACTTCTTTTATACGTTCATAGAGCTTATTCGATGTTTCTTTATGAGTTTGTACATAGTTTGAAATTATCATATTATCATTAAGATCGAACGGATTTATTGATTTTATATGTCCTGTGATAATTTCGAATGGGGTATATTTCGTAACACTATGTATTGAATTATTATATCCCATAACGGCTCGTTTGATTAATTGTTCCGTATTTAGATTATTATGATCTTCCTGTAAACAACGATAACTTTCTATAATTGATGAGTGAAATCTCTCAACAGGGGAATTTGAATTACTATTTTTGGGTGTAGTAAAGTGTAATTCGATTTTGTACATTTTACAAAAATCTTCTAATTCCTTGTTTTTAAATTCGGTACCTTGATCAGCGGTAATTTTTAATGGAAGTCCGTGATGTGCTATAAAATTGAATAAATTTTCTATCACTTCTACTCCGGTAATAGCTTTAAGAGGGTAGGCTTGTCCATATCGAGAAAATGAGTCGATAACGGTGACAAAAGCTTCGCTATTGATTCTGAAAGTGTCCACATGAATATGCTCAAATGGTTTTGAGGCTGTTGGAGTGAGATTAAATTTGATTATTGGTGGATTTCTATCGTACTTATTCTTTTGGCAAGTCTCGCAATTGTTTATATAGTTTTCTATATCTATAGACTTTCTTGGCCAATAGAATATTCGGCTGAGTGCTGCTTTCATTTCATTCATTCCTCTATGACATGTTTTAGTCGTGTGATACATTTCTAACTTTTCTTTCTGATCAGAAAGCTTCTCAATGTCTTCTAGAAATGTAGTGCAATGTACTAATTTATATGCAGAGTTTCGAAATAGATTTTGTAGAGTCACAGTAAAATTTCGTGCTAATAAATCGTTTCTAAAGAAAATTGCATAAACTCGTTTAGGGTCTATATTTTCTTTCAGTAATTTTACGATATGAGGTGTTGGATTTCTGTTAGAGATAGTGACATACATCCTATTATTTTCAAAGACTTTTTCTCTTCGTATTTGAATATTTTCTACTTCTCCGTCGGTGATTATTATTTGATTTTTATATTCATTGATCGGTCTTTCGGATATTGGTATTGCAAATATCGGGTTTTCTACTGACGTATGCACTGTTTCATTGTCAGTGGATGGTTGAACTACTGGTAATTGAATATTTGGTGGTTTAATTTGAATATCGCTTATAATTTTTATTTTTGGCTCATTGATATTCAATTTCAAAAGTTCTTCGACTGTTTGATCGTCTAAATTAGGTAAATCTTCTTCACTTCGATGTAACAAAAATTCTTCTATGATTTCGTCTGAGTCGCCTAAATTGTTAAATATTGATTCTGTCTCTATGGCGTTGACATCTACAGGGTGTCTTGAAAGTGCGTCTGCTGCTTGGTTTGTTTTTCCTTTCTTATATTTTACTTCATAGTCGAATTCTTCTAGTTTTAATCTCCAGCGCATTAGTCTTGAGTTTGGCTCTTTTAATGACATTAACCATTGTAACGGTTTGTGATCGGTATATATTACAAATTTTTGTCCAAATAAGTATGGTCTAAAATGTTTACAACTCCATACAATAGCTAAAAGTTCTTTTTCTATTGTTGAGTAATTTATTTCTGCTGGGTTTAATGTACGAGATGCATAGCAAATTGGGTGGTTTTCTTGTGAAAGTATTCCTGATATAGCAAAATTTGAAGCATCAGTGGTAAGTTCAAATGGTTTGGAAAAATCAGGGTATGCTAAAACTGGTTCTGATGTTAACGTATTTTTACAAGTGTTAAAGCAATCAACAAATTCTTTTGTATGTTCTATCTTGCTATCTTTTTTTGAGACACTGTGTCAATGGTTTGGTTAACTTCGCAAAATTTTTTATAAATTTCCGATAATAACCTAGTAAACCAAGAAATGCTTTGATTTCACGCTGTGTTTTTGGAATGGGGTATTTTTGTATTGCAGAAATTTTCTTTTTATTTGGTTTTATTCCGTTGGGTGTTACAACGTGTCCTAAAAATTCTACTTCTTTACACAAAAATTCACACTTGTCTATCTGGATTTTTAAATTTGCTTCTCTTAATTTTTGGAATATTATTTTCAGATTTTGAATATGTTCTGTTATGCCTGTGCTTATTACGATTACGTCGTCCATAAACACCATACAAATTTTATTTTGTACGTCCTTAAAAATTTCATCCATTACTCGTTGGAAAGTGGATGGAGCATTTTTTAATCCGAATGCCATCCTTAAAAACTCATAGTGTCCATTTTCTACGCTAAATGCGGTCTTTTCGATTGAGTTTTTATGCATTTCTATTTGATGAAATCCACTAGCTAAATCTAGTGTAGAGAAATACTGGGCTCGTCCTAGCTTGTCCAAAATATCACTTATATTTGGGATTGGATATCGATCTGAAATTGTTTTTTCGTTAATTTTCCGAAAATCTACAACAGTTCTCCACTTCTGCTTTCCAGAAGCATCGAACTTTTTTGGAACAATCCAGATGGGTGATGACCAAGGACTACTGGATGGTCTTATTATTCCTTTTTCGAGCATTTCATTTATCTGCCGTCTTACTTCTTCTTTATGAACAAATGGATATCGATATGACTTGGTGTGTACAGGGATATCGTCCGTTGTCCGAATTTCGTGTTTAATTTTGGATGTGAAGGATAATTCTTCGTCATTTTGATAAAATATGTCAGAAAATTCTTTACATAACTTGGAAATCGCTTCCTTTTCTTCCGGGTTCATGTGTTGCGTACGAATTAAATTATTTTTGAACATTTTATTTTATTGATTGTGTTTTTTATTTTGCGTAAACGTTTCGAAATTAAATAATTCGAATTGATTTTGTTCAAACGGTTCGACCTTTAATGGTTCTTTAAATTTTACAGTTATATATTTATCATAGGGATTTTGAATTTCTAGAATAGCAAATCCGTTATTTGCAAGAGAAAGTGCGGGTGGAATCACTAATTTATCTAGCTGTGTTGTTTTTACAATAATATCACCTTCATAAATATTAACTGGAATATTCTTTAGTACTTTTTCGTTTGGATTAAAAATGATGGAAAAATCTGTTTCCAAATTTTCTCTATATTTGAATGGAATTTCGATATCAGGTCCAATCAATCTTTGATTAATTAGATCGATATTTAGACTCATTTTCTTTAAGTCAGTTAGTCCTATAACTCCGTCAAAAAAGTCATGAAAATCAAAAAGAATAAAATTGATTTCGTGATTGTTACCATATTTTAGAAAAATTGGTATATCGGCTTGAAATTGGGTATTTTCACTTCCTATGGCGGTTTTGATAATATTTTGAGAACGATAAATACATTGTGGGAAACATTGTTCAGCCACTGTAGGTCTTAGAATAGAACGAAAACTGCCTGTGTCGATTAATAATTTTATTTTCGGGTATTCGAGTTGTATATATGGTAAAGCGTTACTAGAGGAAATATTAATTTCCGTCAGGCTTGTGGTTTTGAGGGGCCTGGGTCTAGAAAATTTTCATTATTATCGTTTACAGATAATTCGTGAATTTGTTCTATTTGGGCATTATCGTCATAATCGATTTGATTATTAGTATTTATAGGATTTTGTTCTTCATATTGAATTTCGTCACAATACGTATCGGAATATGAATTTGAGAAATTATTCGATTCATCTTCCTCGAATTCATTTGAATAAAGTTCTTCGAAAACGTATTTTGGGTTTTGGAATGGTTGAACTTGCCTTTGATATTGATTAATTGGTCTAGAAAAGGTATGATTTTGGGGATTTATTTTGGTGAATCCATTTGTATTTCTAGATACAATTGACACAGGAGTTGGTTTTGGAAGTTGATTTGGTGGAGTTTGATTTGGCTTGAATACATTACGAGGTGGTCCAAATACTTCTCGATTGGTTGGATAACGTTTGGTCGGCATTTGTTTCGGTTGAATATTTATAGGTTGTGAGGGCCATGAAGGTTTTAGAGACATATTAGATTGATTTTGGTTACTAAAATTTGGGTTCACGCGATTAAAATTTGGTTGGATATTTGCGTTTGTCTGCGACTGAAAATATTGGGGATTTTGATGATTAAATGGTCTATTAATAGAGTTATTTATTTTATTAGTATTTCCTGTTTGTCCTAAGTTTCCATATAATCGTTCAAAATTTTCAAATTCAGCTACATAACCCATAGCATCTTCCAGAGAGTCTGGTTTTCTAATATACATGTTATTTTTCAGAATTCCTGAACAACCTGCTATAAAAGTGTTAAGCGCTGTTTTGTCGTATAGATTTATATGACAAAGTTTTTGATTTTGATCAAGAGTATTATCATTGCTAATACGTTGTATTACGCTACTTCTTAATAATTGCAACCTACTACCAAAATTTAATAAATGTTCTCCCTTGTAGGGTCTCGTTCGCGTTAATTCTTGTACTAAACAATCTAAATCTCTCCTATCAGCAAAACATTGTATTAAAGCTAATTTTAAATCATTCCAATTTGTTAATTCGGATCTATTTCCTACTAAAATTTCGGCTTTTCCGATTAGTTTTTCCTGAAAACAGTCAAAAATATGCTGATTCAATTCATCATCGTTTAATACGGCATAAGATCTTATTAGGTTCTCGCATTTTAAAATAAATTTGTTTAAAGTATTACTATCGCCATCGTAGGGCTTAATATTATCCAATTTGGATTTAAAAAGATTCCTATTCATATTATTTCTAACTTGATTATCTTCGTTTCCGTTAGGCATGCTGCCAATTATATCTGTGCTTGCAGTACTAGATATAATTTCGTCTATAATCGCTGTACCTATGGTACTATTACTACTTGATTCTAATATTGTACTTGCAGTACTGTTTTTCTTGAAACTTAACGAATTTAGTTTCTCTACGAGATCGTCTAATTCGTTCATAAA
>MU194566.1:1841-18647 GCA_016904865.1 Pissodes strobi | reverse complement strand
TAGTTTTGGTCAATTTTGTTAGGCGGGCGGTCCTATACACGAAAAAAACCCTTTTTTGGAATCTAGGGGCTCATTTAGGGGCCGAGATTTGACGTCCGAAGGGGTTCAAATTCAGGTTAGGGGGGTTTTCGACGATGCCGAGTTCGAATCTGACATCGGCGGGAATCTACCGCGAATAGGTTCCGCGATAGAAGCCGGACGAGGCCTAATTTTGGTGATGGGCGAACGAGACCCTCAAAAGAGCATCCTCACGCATTTGAGTTAAAAAAAAGTATTCTGCGTGATTTTCGATCCGACGAACCCATTTCCCGTAATCGGGCCCCATCGATTTCGAAAACGGAAAATCGCCATTTTGGACGACGTGTAGGATTTTTAAAAATTTAATTTTTACGTTAATGACATGTAAATGGATCCCTTCAATAGATTCCGTCATGGAAACGGGTATTTAAAAAAAAAAATTGAAAATTTCAGGGGTATATGCTTAAAAAAATCGAAATTTTTCAGAAAATCGGCTATAATTCGAAAACGGTAACAGTTAGAGGTAAACTATAAATGGGAAAAATATGGATCTCATCGGGTACTATAAAGTGTCGTATCCAGTTTGACTATACGACGTTTCGTTTTTTTTTAAATTGACCAAACGTGATTTTTATATTTTCGCCATTTTCTCGGTAACGAAAAGAGGTATCTCGAATCGGTTTGCGCCAGTGGTTTGCGCCAGCATTTGCGTCGTTTTAAGGTCCATCGAAAAGTTCCTATACAGTTTTTCGATAGGAGTTCAAATAAGGTAGGTAATAGATAAAATGTAAAGTTCGTCTGAAAATTTTCATTTTTCTGGGATCTGAAATTCTTTGTATTGGGGAACGTGAGCTCGGAATAGAACTCGTCTTTAGGCAAGTCCGAGTTCGACGAAAATCAGTCGTCGGGGGTTTTCGGTGATGAGATGACCGAATCTGGACATTAGAAAGTCGAGGCCCCTAGGGGCGTGGCTGTGCGAAAGAAAGAAAGGCGATTTGACGTCCGAAAGGGTTGACGTTCGGCAGGCGCCCCTCAAACTGTTAAAAATATTTTGGAAGTTAGGGGCTCCATTTAGAGGCCGATATTTTGCGACGTCCAAAATCATAGTTAGATCTACTTGGGTTAGTTTGGGTTAAGGGCGGGTTAGTTTGGGTTAGTTTTGGGTTAGTTTGGGTTAGTTTGGGTAGCGCGCTCGTCTCAATGCGCTTGTTTGGCTAGTTAAAGTTAGTTTCGATTATTTTTGCTTAATCTTTCGTTAATTACGGTTAGTTTGGGTTAGTTGAGGGCCATGCGAAAAGTGAAATATTACTTATTGTAATACGTGCCCGTACTTTGGATGCCATTTTTACGAAATATTTTGCGCGGAAGCTCGGGAAACAAAGTGGACGCTGGCTCTCTAGACTCTTGTACCTTAGGCTCTAATTTAAGGGGGGGATTTTGGGGGAAAAACCGTTCCCGTATAGGTAGAGGGCTGAAATTTTCAGGGGATGAAGCCGGGGTAAAAAGAACATCCTGGACGAAAACGGGACTCCGTACCCTCTCCCCGTTTGGCCAGGGGAGGGGGGAGAAGGAAAAACTTAAATAATTAATTTCGGGAGAATGGAGAGGTACGGCGTCGAAATTTTATGGTACTATCCTACCTTAGACCGTACGGGGAGGACCGGAGCCCTAATTTAAGGGGGGATTTTAGGGGAAAAAACCGTTTTTCGCCCGTATCTCTGCAACGAAGGCTCGGATCGAAATTCTGACAAACGATGACCCCGCTTGTTGAAGTTTTCACTTCTATCGTAAGGTCTTAAGCACACACAATTTTTTTTTTTACTAATGTTAATCAAAAGAGTTGATTGTAATAAGATAAGTTATTGAAATGCATGACTCATATTAACAAAATATGTAACAAAAATTCTGATTGGAGACTTGTATCATTTTATACAGAACAATCAAAAACTAACAATACGTGTAATTTGCTGAGAGTTAAAGTTAGCGGAACATAACCACTTAAGCTAAGGATTGTTCAACTTATTTGAATACAAAATAAATCTAAATATTTTTATTCAAACACTACACCTCCATTAGTTACACACTTTTCAAGACGATCTCAAAGTTTGTTGTAACTGTTCTGTATTTCTTCTAGAGATAATGACTGAATCGCCATTCGTATCCGTTCTTGCAATATCATGATGTCATTTTCTAAGGGAGTATGGTAAACAATTTGTCTTCCCCAAAGGTAAAGATCTAAATTTGTTAAGTCGGGACTCCTTGGTGGTCACTTTACTGGTCCATTTCGTCCAATCCATCTTTCACCAAAAACATTATTAAGCCACTCAGTAACTCTATTGGCTGAGTGTGCTGGACACCCATCATGTTGAAAGTACATAGTTTCCTGTAATCTAGTGGCAGAGGTTCCAGGTGGGCATGAAGAAACGTTTCTAATAATTCAACATAACTATTTTGGTCACAAGTGTTATCGAAAAAGTAAGGCCCAATAATTCCATGATAACTTACAGCACACCAAACGTTTACTTTTTGAAAACACTGCCGCCAGCTGGTATTCTGAAATGCGGATTTCTATTGCTCCAATACCGAAAGTGTTGACTGGAATCTGTTCCATTCGTGTGAAAGTGGCTTCATCCGAAAAAAAGTATTAATTTGCTTCGTCTCCTTCCTCTAAACGTTGACTAAAAATGGGTTTAAATGGAAATATTTGATTTGCCTTGAGTATTCTTTGAATATGACTTTTAGAAATTCTAAATGTAGCGAACGGTTTCGTAAAGAGAGTTGTGGATCTGCATGAAGTGAATCGAATACTAGTAAAGATGCAGCATCATCTCCATCATACTTTTTCTTCGGTTTTTTAACATTGACTACGGATCCAGTCGTTTTAAACTTTTTCACTAGTTTATGTACACCTGTTCTTGAAACATACACATTTGGAAATTTTGCATTAAATTCTTCAATTACACGTCTATATGCATTCTCTCCTGTGCCGTAACACTGAATCAAGTAAATTCTCTGTTCGATAGTTAACATCTTTTTAAATACAACCAAGTGTCACTGGAATAATCCGAGACACTGACATTTCTTACCATAGATGCACAGGCAATACAAGGTACGAAGTTATAGGGCTTCACAGAAGTATGTAGTCCCAAACGCGTATTTCAAAATATTATAATGTAAAAATTAAATGTATTAGTTGCAGATCCACAGTAGCCTATTTTGCAATCTTGTACAAAATCGAAAATAATACGAGTTTCCATTCAGAATTTTTATTACATATTTTGTTAATATGACTCATGCATTTTAATAACTTATCTCATTACAATCAACTCTTTTGATTAACATTATTTAAAAAAATAAATAAAAACAAAAGTAGTTTACTCTTGGCAAATTACACGTATTGTTAATTTTTGATCTCTCTGTATAATATAAGTACATTTTTTTGGGCAGTTCTTAGTTTTAGAGCAAGCAAAAATTTTTATCAAGAATAACTTTTTTTCGTACCTTTCAATTTTTAGTCCATTTGTCCTCTTGTTAACCACATCCGGGGACATACTGTATATCTCGATTTCAACCCTGCAAAAATTTGGTTAAAAAGTCGTCTTTTTTAAATATAGGTACCTTTCATTTAACGAAAAAAGAAGGCCTAAATCAAAAAAAAATAAATTCTTTATAAAAGTTTCGCTTATGTATTGACAAGATAACAGTGCAATCCCCATATTGTTTGCTTTTAATTTAACATAGAAATAGCAATAAGCAATTAGTGATGTCATGGTTTTATGGAAGAGCAAGCACGGACCGTCGAGTTTCTCGACTCGCTATGCATCTCTCTCACTGTTAATAAGTACGGAACCTGTCTCACTCTTTTACATTATTTTGTACAGGGATCATTGAATTATTCGCTATGAATGCGAAGAATGTTTTTATAGGGTGTTCATCATGATTAACAAGATAATGTAAACTATTTATTGAAGGTATAAGCACAGTATGCTTAAGTATAGGTTATCCATATACACATTTGTTTATGTCGAAAGAACATGTACTTAAAGGTTTTCTTACAGGCGCCGGGGTTCTATTCCAGATAATTTATATTCTTTAGGTCTTATGTGACTTTTTCTGTTCGCTTCGATATTTCTTTTACTTGTATTTGTATAACTAATATAGCATAGCTTGTGCCAAATTACTTCGTCGATTTTATTACTACCATTAGCATCTGAAATGACTTTTTGTATTGCTTCATTAATAAGATCAATATTACATCGAATCTTGTTTGCCATAAGATAAGCAGAAAGCTTAGAGTGAACCTTCTGGTCTATTGTTAATGTTCGGTGGCGTTAGCGTAGAAGGAAACGTAAATATAAATTCAGTTAAAATCAACGAACTCTTTGGGTTAGAGGTCGTTGGTTAAAATCAGGAACGGGTCACCGCGACCGATCGCGCTGTTATAGGAGGTACTGTAAATATGCGTCTAATATACTTGACACTATATTTATAAAAATGTGTATTTAATTGAGCGGTAGGAATCACAGTACTTTTTTAGCAAAAAAGGAACCAGCTTCTTGTATTTACGATACAGCTGTCAACAGCCAGCAAAAAGATTATTTTGCATAATCAGGAAATTTCTTATATCAATAGTGCCCCTTGAGCTGTGAGTAAGGCCTTACTTCCTGTAGCACACCACTTGTTAGTATTAATATTTAAAGATTGTTTTAGCAGTCTAAAAGAAATTGAAGGATTGCAAACCTGGCGATGTACGTAATCAATTGAACAATCTCCAAAAAAAAAGATAATGTTAGCAATAAAGATTTATTTCATGTTTTATCACAGGTACTGAGCCTTATTTTTGATCAGAGAAATGAAATTCAAGTTTTACTTGATGATATACGTAATATCCAAAAAGAAAAGATTAATCATTTAGAAAAAGAGGTCACTGAACTTCGATTAGAACTGCATCAATCTGCAAGACATAAAAAATGACCCTCAAGTACAGGCATCTAGTTTGGTTGATCGAGGACTGAGCCCGGTTGACCCAATTGTAGAGATCCAGGAGAGAAATGACAGATCTAAGAATGTTATTCTATTTAATATTGAGGAGAACACATCCGAAGTGACTAATGAGCGTATTACTCATGATAGGGCCCATGCACGCAGAACTCTTGAAAGTTTGGACTTTAGCGCCGATACTGATTTTAAGGTCCTTAGAATTGGTAAAAGAACCACCAATGAGAGACCGAGACCAATAAGATTAATATTTTCTGACAAAATTCAGGCCCAAAACTGTTTAAAGAACAGGTACAAATTAAAAGATTCCTTAGTCAAGCTAAGTCCAGATTTGACTAATCTTCAACGTAGTCAATTCAAGAAGTTATGTATTGATCTAAATGAGAGAAAGAGTAATGGTGAGCCCAACTTAACTATTAAATACAGAAATGGTAATCCCTTTATCACTAAGGTTTCGACTGGAGTTAGGCAATATGGTGTTGATACCCGGCACACTGATGAAGCCCATAATGTAGCCACCACGAGCAAGTCAAAAAATTTCCAAAAAAACGATTAGTGGTGGATGGTGGGCGTGATAAACTACACTGCTATTTCCAGAATGTGGGAGGAGTTCGTACTAAAATTAGGGACCTCAGTCATAGTGTTAATTTGTGTTTATACGATGTTATAATTCTCGTTGAGACCTGGTTGACCGGTGACTACAGTGACTCCGAATTGGGCTTTCAAGATTTTCATGTGTTTCGATGCGATCGTGACCCTGCAAGTACGGGTAAGCTGAGAGGGGGTGGAGTGCTGATTGCTGTGCGTAGTGAATTGAGATCTGGACGAATTCGCTTCATCAACTGTTGAACACGTTTTTGTGGAGGTGTCATGTGGTCATAGGAAGTATGTGTTCGGATCGGTATATGTGCCCCCACAATCGCATAGTGAACTGTACGAGGAACATTGCAGAGTTGTTTTGGAGGTGGCTGATGAATTCCCATTAAGTAACTATATAATTTGTGGTGACTTTAATCTACCGAACTGCCAGTGGTCTCGTTCGGGCGAGGGCCTGGGTGTCGAGTGCCCTTTTTCCTCGCCGGCCAACACTGTTTGTTTGGGCTATAGTTATTTGAATCTATTACAGCTTAACATGTATTCAAATTTGAATAATCAGTTTTTAGATCTGATATTTAGCAATAATGCAGATGTAAGGGTATCTTTGGCTGACGACTGCTTGTTGGGCACAACACAGCACATTTCTGCCTATGATATTTGTGTACCATGTCTTGCTGAGACTGATAACTTAAAATTTGAGTCTTTTTACTTTGATTTTAAAAACTGTAACTTTCCCGTGATAAATGACTACTTGCACAATGTCAATTGGGATGAATTATTTTTTGGAAAAAATATTAATGCAGTTGTTGAAATTTTTTATAATATTTTATATGATGTGCTTAATCAGTTTGTACCAGTCAAGCAGTGCAAGTCAAGTAATTTTCCAGTTTGGTTTTCGGGGGAGCTTCGTGATTTGGTGGTAAAGAAAAAGATTGCTCATCGTCTTTATAAAGAAAGTGGTTCCGGCCATAATTATAGATTTTTTTCTACTCTGCGGGAAAGCTGTATCTAGATAATATAGAACAAAAAATACATACTAATCCCAGGCTATTCTGGCGACATATTAATAATGCACGCAGTACCGATGAGTACCCTAACTCAATGTTTTTGGGCGATCAATCGGCGGTGGGTGGTGAACGGATTGTGAATTTGTTTGCCAGGCATTTTTCAGCCACTTATACCAGTGAGAATGTTCGGGTTACTGATTTCGTACCGAATAAGACTGTAGATATCTCATCTGTGTTTATAACAGTGAGTGCTGTTTTTGATTGTATTAGCGATTTAGGAATGTCCAATTCTCCTGGTCCAGATGGCCTGCCACAGGTTTTTATAAGAAGTTGCATTTACGCGTTATGTAAACCTTAAGGACGGTTATTTTCCTGATTATTGGAAAACAAGTTATTTGACTCCGGTTTTTAAATCAGGTAACAGGCAAGATATCAGTAATTATCGAGGTATTGCAAAACTCTTTCGATAGGCTTGTATCGGACCGGTTGATTTGGACGTGTAGAGAGCTTATTGTAGGCAACCAGCACGGTTTTGCAGAGGGAAGATCAACCGTTACAAATCTGCTCATTTATGAGCAGTTCTTGTTGAAGGCCTTCGAGAGAGGGTTGTGTGTTGATAGTATTTACACCGACTTCTCGAAGGCTTTTGACAGGGTAAATCATAAACTATTGTTACATAAGTTGAGTGTTCTTGGCTTTGGTGATTCGGTGGTAGGATGGATACGCAGTTTTCTGTCCGGGCGAGGCCAATGCGTGCGCATAAATAACTATATTTCGAGTGAAATATGTGTTCTTTCGGGAGTCCCGCAGGGATCTCATATCGGTCCTTTGTTATTTGATTTGTTTATAAATGATATTGGTAATTCTTTTATTCATTCCAACTGTTCACTGTTTGCCGATGATCTGAAGCTGTTCAAGTGCATTGGGTCTGAGTCTGATGCTCTCGACTTGCAGTGTGATATTGATAGATTGTTTGCTTGGTCTCGTCATAATGGTCTTGACCTCAATGTTAAGAAATGTTTTTCTATCTCTTTTAGTCGATCTGACAACACACCTAAGAATAAATATTTTTTGAATGGTGCTGTTTTGGAGTCGGTTTCAGAGATCCGCGACTTGGGAGTGATTCTCGACAGTCAATTAACTTTTAAATCACATGTTAATAAAATTGTTCGGGAAGGGTTTAAAAAACTGGGTTTTATCTCTAGATACGGAAGTGACCTTAGTGCTCAATCATTTAAGCTGTTGTATTGTTCATTGGTGCGTTCGGGTCTCGAATATGCATCTGTCGCTTGGTCACCTTATTATCAGTGTCAGATCGACTCTTTGGAGAGTGTTCAACGTAGGTTCTTGCGCAAGTTGGCTTTTAAGGCGCACATTAATATTTATAATGATACTAATTATTCAATTAATTATAATACAGCAATGCGAGACTTTAATATCGTTGAGTTGCGTCAGCGACGACAACGTGCTGATGTTCAGTTTATTTTTAAGCTTCTTAATGGCTCTGTCTGCGCTCCGCAGTTACTTCGTGAGATTAATTTCAATACTGTTCATAGAACTAGAAATAGTACTATGTTCAGGGTTCCGTTCCACAATACTAACTATGGCTTTTATAGCCCAATAACTCGCATGGTCCACTGTCTCAACACCGTTGGGTTGGACCCCTTTGGGTTGGACCTATTAACATTTAGAAAGCGGTTGGATCGGCTACTTCCTATCAATTAGGTTGTGTTTTGTATCAATTTCTGTTCTGTATCTATTTCTGCATTTGTTACTATACTGATTTGGTTACTATAATGATTTTATATTTTGGCTGCTATTGTTTTCACTAATTTTATGATTGCTTTATAATTGTATTAACTGTATTGTTATTGTAAAATGGATTTTCCGTTGAAATAAATAAATAAAAATAAAAAAAATAAATAAAAAATAAATAAAAATAAAAAATTTGTGATGATGTATATTGATTAGTCCACATAGTCATCTGGTGTCATATTTTGTTAGCAACTCTTTGGATATGTGTAAATATTTTGTTTCTAACACGGATAAAAATTTGAAGTTGAGAGGCGCCACCATATTATGTATAATAAGATATAATAAAATTGTACCTGATTTACTAAAATAAAAATAAAAATAAGTTAATTTTTTTGGATTTCATATTTTAACATCTTATATATTTTGGGTGAGTGATTCAACAACTTACCTGATCAAAAGGAGAGAAACAAATTGAATTAATAGCATCATCCAAAGTGCAATGCCGAAATGAAACTGAAATATCAGAAGGCAACTTTCTTTTGAGACTCTTTATTGCTTCAATTTCGGTCACTGGAAAAAAATTATAAACTTTTACTACATGGAGGCTATCAATAAAAACTTTAATAGCTTAGGGATTTAGGCTAGGCTTTCATAAGAAAACAGAATATATTTAAGAAGAATGAGAATACGGTTGTGGCAAGTAAAGTGAAAATATGTTATATGTATATATTAACGAATTTAATGATTAATTAAATAAGTTTTATTTGAAACAACTTTTCTCCCCACGTTTGTGAATATTATGAATATTATGACAATAAAAATACGAAACTTACGTGCAGAATAATTATCTCCTTCACTCTCTGTAGGAGACGTCTTACTGAGGTCACATTCCTGTTTAACATTCCACAAATGGTCTCGTAGGCTTTGATAACTTATATTACCTCTCAGACAAAAAAATAACGCTAGTTCGTTGTTGTCTGGAAGCAAGCATACTGCAGCTCCGATTTTATCTATTATCAAATGAGAAATGGTTGATATATGCCCATAAGGTTCTAAAGCTCGTAGTAATGCAGTGTGATGGCACTGGTCTTCAATATCCCAGCCAATAACACAGAAAGAGTCTTCAAGAATGACGTGTATTTCATCATCATAGATGAAGGTATGAAACTGCTGAGAAAACACATCTTGAGAATTGTGCAGATAAAGAAGCAAAGCTTTTTTCTGAAAAAATTTTGTTGGTTTCAATTATAGCACCACCGAAATATTCCAAGATTGCAGATAAAAAAAAAATTAAGATAGGTAGTAGACTAGAAATACAATGAAAAATATGTTCTATGTTGTTAGGATTAATTTTTGTGTGTCAAATTGTTACGTTTTTCTCTACTCGTTTTGTAAATTTGCATCAAATTCATCTAGAAAAACATATGACTTTTTCGTTCCTGGTCCCTGGGAACAAACTGCACACGACACGATTAAGTGACCATAACGAAGCGAAAAAACTTAAAAGGACTTGACGTTTCCAGCAACGAATCTGCGCCCGTTGTCAAAAGCGAGAAAACTAAAAATCTAAATGATTAGTAAATACAATTATCACAATTTGTTATTCAAGTCGTTGCAATTGTACAAAAAGTTATTAATTATTAATCAAAACATTTTTTTTGAGTTTCTTTCACTATATTGAAATTTTGATTAATGCAAATTATTTTCATCCGCTCATACAACTCCATTTTTGACCACTATAGGGTAATTCGATTAAAAGGTTACATATCTGCTTGTGCATGTAGTTTTCTGTATATCTTTGTTTGGAAACTATGTAACTATTTTTTATAAGAATGTCAAGGAATGAAAGCTGCTTATTAATTTTCTCTTCTATAGGCAAATTTATAGTCAGTTTTTCTGTGTTATTATGATTTAGAAAATCGTTAAGAAAATCAATAAATTAAGAAAATGTCATCTATATATAACGCCATCAAATTAAAGATTTATATTGGTTTTAAAAAAAATTTAATTAAACATTTTTCATAAAAAATAACACTTACTAAAGGTGATAATGGTGAACCCATAACCATACTATTGTTTTGTTGGTAGTTATATATTATTGAATTGAAAATGTATAAATAAAATAAAAATAAAATTGCCACAATGTACAAGTATTACAGATTAATTAATGTTCATGTTTCCACTCCTACACCATATAATCATTTTATAATATAAGAATTTTCAAAGAAAGGTAACAAAACCAAAAATTCAAGGATTGCATTATAATAATAATAATATATGTGATAGGACCATATTGTTTATTATAAAGTAATCTGGTCGCAAATAATAATGAAATAAAATGTAATTACTATTTAAGAAAATGCTTAAATTAATATTATATTACTATTTAAACCATGGATGTAAGAACATACTACAAATTTTAAGCGTCAATCCATTCAGTTCTGTTTCATATTATACAGTGTGTCCAAAAAAGTATGCAACATATGGGAAACTTTTTTATTATTGGTTTCTCAGAAAATTTTATTCTTGATAAAAGTTGGTGCTTGTCCTAAAACAGTAAATGAGTATTTCAGATTTTCCGTACTGCTTTTAGTGCGGGCGCAAATGTCATTTTCCGAAATCGCGTCAAGAGTAAAGTACCTTAATTTCTAAAGATACAGCAAAATCTTATAAGGAAAAGTTGTTTCAAATTAAAAAGGTAATCTAAATATGAAATTTGAGTTAAGTACATCAACTTTTAATTTTTATTGTTTTTTTCTCGATTTTTTCTTAAACGTTACGCCACTGAAGAATGTTTTGTTCTTTTCTTATTAGTATAGTTGCCAAGTAACTTCAAAATTTATTTAAGATAGAAATTAGTTACATAGTTGAATAATGTTGCAGTTTTTCCAGAGATAATAGCCAGTTTAGGTATCAGTGTGTTGCAAACACATTTAAACACTTTTGATTCAAAAATTTTTCCACTCAAAATCATGAATAGACCCAACTCTTTTTATTTCATGTAAAACAACTAATAATTTATTTATCTTTTGCACCAGATGAGTAAAATATCCTAAAAAGCCATATAAAATATTTGGTCTTGAAGAGTAGGCCATGCATTTGGAATAAAAACAAATAAATAGCAATAATTTTACTTCGCTCTGATATATGAAATTAATTATTATTGAGTTAGTCATTCCAATTGTATTTTGTAATAATTATTGTGGACAATTATTTTGCACCAAAATTGTTTAAATGTGTTTGCAACACACTGATACCTAAACTGGCTTTTATCTCTGTAAAAACTGAAACATTATGCAACTATGTAACTAATGTCTACTTTAAATAAATTTTGAAGTTGCTTGGCAAGTAGGTATACTAATAACAAAAGAACAAAGCATTCACCGATGGCGTAACGTTTGAAAAAAAAATCGAGAAAAAAAGGGAAATTAAAAATTGATGTACTTAACTCAAATTTCATATTTAGATTACTTTTTTAATTTGGAAGAACTTTTCCTTATAAGATTTTGCTGTATCTTTATAAATTAAGGTACTTTACTCTTGACGCGATTTCGGAAAAATAACATTTGCGTCTGCACTAAAAGCAGTACGTAAAATTTGAAATACTCGTTTACTGTTTTAGGGAAAGCACCAACTTTTATGAAGAATAAAATTTTCTGAGAATCCAATAATAAAGAAGTTTCCCATATGTTGCATACTTTTTTGGACACACTGTATAGGATTTTACATCTCGGGGAAAATTTAGTAAAGTATAGTAAAGGGACCCTGGAACTCATATGGGTGACATTAAATTTAATGATGTTAAGGGATATTTCTAGAGCAGGTAATCGATATTGGACATTTTAGCACAGTTTATTAGAATCTATAGACTCCGATTTTAGTAGCAGAAAGTCATATAACATAGCACATAGTTAAAGTGGAATATTATATATTTGTCATCTAGAGTCTAGGATAGTCAATGTATATAATTTTTCAAGACTTTTATTCTTACATATTATGCTAAATACCATTTGAGTTTAGACTTTTATTAGGGATGTAATAACTATGTTGTCGGACATTGACACTGTTTATCAATAGTATTTGGGTACCAGAAACAATTAAAATACTAAATAAGGATCCTAAACTGTCAATGACTGTATATTTAAATTTTAAACAAACACAAGTACTATATAGAAAATAAAATACTTGAGATTACCTCATTAGTAGAATTAGAGATGTGAGAAACAGCGTCTTCAAGAGTCATTTCTTTTATCCGTAAAGGTAAATCAAAAGGCAACTTTTCTTTTAATTTTCTTATGGCTTCCAGCTCGTGATCTAAAAACATCAATTTGCTAGAATTACCTACACAGAAATGCTTCGCTGGGGAGCATCAAAAAATAAAATAAATAAAATTCGTTTATGTATGGTATATATGCATGCATTAAGTACAGAAAGTTTTTGAGTCATGACATGAAGAGACACGTATCACGGATTATTTAGGACCTAGTACTGTATAATTGAAACCTTTAATATAGATAGCAGAACTTAAATTTCATAAAACGTCCTTACCTACGTGATCTTTTGGATTAGAATCTGTGCGAGAACTAATTTCATTAACAAACAAACAATTTATATCAGCTTGAATATATGGTTTTAAAATATTATCATCACTGGGTGGTGTTATATGCCAACCTCCAATATCTTGATTTGCTACTGCTATATTAAACTTGGTGTCAATTTCTATTTTTAATTGTTCTGAAAAAAAACATTTATTATAAAGTAAATAATATATAATTATATAAATTTTCTTTACAAATGATGTGGTAAGATAAAACCGATTAGATCAAATTTTCAAACATAGCATACAACACAATAAATGTTTCTTATTTAATATAATAAAATAACATATAAAGCTAGAAAATCACTGGTATTAAATATAACATATAATTATTGAGAAGAGAAGAAAATAGAAGATTAAAATCTAAATTAAAAAATATATATAATTTAGATAGGAATACCTATTTATATATATATGTACTAAATATTTAAATCCAATGTGATAATAAAAAAGAAATATTTTTTTCAACTGATAATTTTCCAAAACTGAAAGTCTCTTGTTGAAAACACATTTTATTTTATAAGTGAGATGATCAGCATTATATTTAATCTAATTTAAAGTACTAAAATGTCAGTTTAGTCTACATCCTACAGTATGACAGATTTGAGATGAAGAGCAGATATTTCAATTTTTACACAGTCGCAGAACCTCATGAGCTGCTTTAATTAGGTACTCAAGACACTCAGATATGTGGAAAAGCCACCATTTAGAATTACATATAATTGCAACTGATATTGGGGGGTGGCTCTCGGCGCCAATTGTGTACACCATAATACTAGGACATGTAATATCAGTATACATTATGCTCAACATTTTTCATTCTGCAGGTTATTCCATAAATTTTTATTGTCAATGTAATTGTATTGTAAATGCTATTGGCGTAAATAAAATTTTGAATTTTGTGGCTTGATATATTATTATTTGAAAGATTCTTTAGTAACTAAAATCTAATTTAATATACTACTGTGACTGTAGGGAAATAATTAGTTTAGTTAAGGCTTATTTATATGAGAGCTTATAACATAACCCACACTGACATTTATTCTAGTTTAGTCTTGATAATAAATAAAATTATACAAAAACTTACCAACAGTATCATATTCAGACAATGTAATTAGAGCTGCTTCATCTTGATAGGTAACGAAAAAAGTAGCTTGATCACCTTCCATATTTAGAGCTTGATATTAATGACTAAACACAACGTTCATTGGAAGTCTATTCTCAATCTCAAGTATCCCTTTCTTTAAGTACTTATTATGTTTTACAAAACATATGGGGTTTTCCAATTTTTTTCCATCTGTATTCTGTATTTCACACAACTATATTATATCTAAAACAAAATAAAAATAATGCAAGTTCTAAAAGAGAAGAACAGTCAATATACAGCTGGAGCGTGCATATGACTGCGATAGCAAATATTCCTATTCTTGTTAAGCTATATTGCACTTGCTGATCTAATAATATTTTATCTGATTAGTACTGAATACATTTATATTAAGTACTTATATCTAGCTTATCTTAAAAAAATAAGTAGCACACGTAGTACTTTGAAATATTGAAATTAGAAAAAAAATCACACTACTTAGGTACCTTTAAACTCTAATCTTCTTAAAAAAGTAAAAAAAAAGACTGTCACTTGACAATACAGTACCCTGACACTTGCCTGACAGAAGTACTCTCTGTCAAAACTAGATATGGGCAGGTTCCAAGAATCAGAGTTTACGATTCTTGGACAGGATCTGATTCTCACGTGGAAAGAAAAGACAATAGAGATGTATTGAATTCTTCAAATATGCGATTGTTGCCATCACATAAAACTTGCAACATGAGAACCGTGTGCTTTATATCCACCTATTTTGTATCATCCACAACACTTGGCAAAATAGAAAATAGCTGGACTGTCAAAAAAATAAAAATTGAGCGAGTCTGCTAGTACTCGAGGCCGCGTGACTCCTGAATATAGGCAACCACTCATTTGGAATTGGTTCTTCTGGCGTTAGGAATACACGTTTTACACTAAAGGTTACAGACAGCCTGCAAAACACATTCCTGTCACAGATACCGCCTGACGTGCGATGTTTAATGCTTACAGTTTTAACGTTTACGTTATAGAATGTCTAATATTACACTTCACGCATAGCCCTCTGCTCGCTTCGCTCGCTACAGGGGCGTTACGAACAAAAACTAACCAAAACTAACCCAGGGCAGAGTACAAATAATATCGAGTAGATCCACTCAGCAAAAATCATTTGATGTTTTTGCATCAATCGCAAAAGCCGTAGCACGGTAAAAAAAATAAGTTTATACTCTACCTGCAGCAGCGAGCAGTCTGTGGGGATAGATTAAAAAATTATTCGCTGAAGCGCTTTCCTCGGTTATTATCAGATAACGCGACGCGTAAGTACACAATCTCAGTGCGTTTGCACTTTTTTTTTAGTGTTTTATCTATGGTTTGCACACTCTCTGTCCCTCGTAGTAGGGCCATCGGTGGCCACAAACCAGAATGATCCGGATTCGCCCCGTCGCCAAACGCTGTCGGCGAAATTGGAGACTTGTCTCCAGTGAACCTACCGTATACTTATTTATACCGTGCCCAGGGCATGCCCAAAATCAAGAAAAAAACTTTACAAACATAACCTCAAGAAGAAAACTTCCGCTTTGGAGTTGGCGGTGTTCGGACGTGGGAAGGGAGTCTGGTTTTTCTAACCTGACTTCGCACAGGAAGTGCACGTGATTCACGGCAGAAAGCGTAGGGGGCCCCGTCGGTTCGAAAAGGAAGTCGTGGCCGGTTAGGAGAGTGTTTAGGGTGGGCTGCTTAATGTAGAGTTGATTCCTACGAAGATTCTTCCAGATTCTTGCACGTGATTACGTGATCTTAAGGAGGCTGTGGGCCTTGCGGAGATGGGAAGTCTCTCTGACAGCAACTGGTTATATCTGCATTGTGTGAAGCCCCTTTGCATAAGACTCTAACCGTGCATGTACAATATTTAAATGTGTGTGAATGTCCAGCCGGTGGTGTTCGAACCTTAATACAAGCCGTGCATGTATAAGTCGTAGTCCCAGGAGTATATACTCGACATACGGGAGGCTCCAAAATAGTATCTCTATCCACCAAGGTGTAACTTACATGGATCGCCCCAGCTCTAATTAAGCCGGGATAGAGGTCTTTTCTGGCTGAATTTGCTCACGCAAAAGGCCAATAGAGAGTTTACTACTACTATTACCTCAAGAAAATAAAAAAATAGGATTAAAACTAACCGTAAACATCAACGCGAAGCCGCTGGTAAAAGCTAAAAGTGTCATATGTTCTTTACTATATTATTGGAAATATTTGTACAAAATTTCATGATGATCGGTTGAGTAGTTTATGCTTGAAAGCGTAAGAAACAAACATACACATTCGCATTTATAATATTAGTTACGATTCTTTAATAATACTTACTGGAAGCTTCAAGCTTCAATTGGAGTGGATTAATGCACTGCACAAATTCGACACCAAAATCTAATGCCACCAGGAATAACATCAACCTATGGACACAGCTTATTCACTACCAGCTAGTCATATTGGGGCGGCATCCTATGATTTGAGAAAGTCAATAATCAAATTTTGCAAATTTTAGAAGGGGGCAATGACCCAATATTGTTTCAAACGTCTGGACATCTGAATAATACTTTTGACAGTTCGTTTAATATAAAATATGCTTTTTTATCGTCTAACATTCGTTTAAAAAAGATTTTAAATGGCAATATTGAATAAAAATCCGAAATTTCCGGACTTTTTTAGGACGGCTTCGGACGAATTTGTCGTGGATTTTGAAGCGAAAATTAATTTTA
>JAEQML010067973.1:0-18650 GCA_016904865.1 Pissodes strobi | reverse complement strand
TTTTGGGATTTAGGGAATAATGAGTATTACTGAGCTAAGGCGGTGTTCGTTGCCTGTAATATAAGGAAATCTCCTTATATATTGGGCCGTGGGTGGTGTGTTGTTCGGGGTCGTACCTCATGTCGGGAATATGGGCCGTCAGCGGCGATCCCTTAATCTGATGCGAGAAGAATCTGCATGCGAGGTTGTTGATGTGATCCTCAACTTAGTCAACTCTAGCCCACGCATGCAGATCCGTAGTTCTAACGCAGAGTAAGGGAGAACGCCGCTCACAGGTATCTATTTTGTATAACTTGTAGTTTTCGCAAATGAGTCCTGGCCACCGAACACCACACCGGGGCACCATACAGGAGTGCAGGGCTTATTACTGACTTATATAACGTCAACTTGTTTGTAGGGCTTAGGTAGGACTTGCCTGCCACCAGCGAGTTCAGACCCCTTCCCTTCTTTTTTTATTTATAATTGCGGAGACATGCTTACTGAAATTGAGTTTATTGTCTAGGGTTAGTCCCAGGTATTTTGCCTGGGTCTTAGGTATGACTGGCGTGTTCCCTATTATAAGAAGCGTAACATCAATGTCCCTCCTCTTACGAGTGATCACGACGAGTTCAGTTTTGCTCGTATTGAGTGTGACCTTCCACCTCATAATAAGGAACAAGCACGTTCATGTCATTACCTAGTCTTGACTTTGCCACCTCGGCTATGGGATCTCGGGAATAAATCGCCGTGTCATCGGCAAAGAGGGCATTGCGGGATTCAGGATGTGACAGAAAATCTGCTATAGAAAGACTGAAAAGCCTTGTGGCATCCCTGCGCGCAGTCTCTTGCTCGCGGAATTATGCGTTCCTACTCTGGTCACGACATTCTGACAATTTACATGTTGGCATCTTACATAAAAAACGCCGAAAGTTTTTGTCTTGCTGGAGTTCGCGGTCTTAAAACTAACCGATTTACTGTCTAAGTCTTAATCTCTCTTAAAGTATAAATCAACACGAATCATAACAAACACCTTGACAATTCAACGACAAGCAGTAATAAACGTAAATATTTTAATACTTGTGGCTGCCGTACTGCCTTCACTGGTAAATTTTAAGATAATATGTCAATGCTTCCCATGCTGCACGTCCAATTCAAATTACGTCTCTACAAGACGTGAGAAGCAAAATATGTTATGATGAAACTAATTGTTGATCTAGTACTGACGTACACATATGAGATACACCTATGTTTATATTGATAGAATTATGTGATATAATGTTTAATAATTGTATACCGTATGCACTTAAGATTTTAAACATTTTTATATAACGTAAAGAAGGATCATTAGAATGTTGAAATTTGACGTCGGTAAATGATGCCTACAAGGTTTAAGTCATATGTATGTGTGATGCTTTATGCTATATTTGTACCTACTGCATACACCACGTAAAAGTGCGATATACACACATGATACAAAAAACTATATATTTATACACTCTTTAGTTGTGTCTTGTCGTATCTACATTCTACCATTCAAGAAGCACGGCACAGTGCGCGCGCATGCGTCAGCGTGAGCATACCTGGCATGTGTATCTCATGTGTATCCTCTTTCCTCTATAAAAGTGGGGTAGTACATCCACATCATATAGCAGCCATTTTTGTTTTATCCTTTGGGAAGACGCGGAAGTGTGTGTCTCTGTGCACTTTGAAACGGATTATAAGGTATAGTAAAAATTGATAAATACTTTATTACTCCTAGGTACCATTAATATTGAAGCTACAATGTTTGATAATATTTATAACCCAAACTAACCCTATGCACCTAAGATTCTTAACATATTTATACAAAGTATAGATGGATCATTGGAATGTTATTGAAATTTAACGTCCGTATAGGTCCCTACATGATGCTTACAATGGTTTAATGTAATTTGTTGGATTTCTACCTAACATTTTTATGTACCTATAATAACGTAAAGTTAACTGGGTCGTTAGAATTTTGAAATTTAACGTTCGTACAGGATGCTGACAAACTTTAAATCATTAGTGTGGTGATTATAACTTTAAGTAAAATTTTGTGTATACACACCACGTAAAAGTAATAGTACAGTGTAATAACATACACTCTGCAGTTGTGTGTTGTCGTTTCTACATTCGAGGGAGATGGAACAATGCCAGCGCAGAGCGTTCGCATGCTGGCCATTTGTATCTCATGTGGTAGCAGGTAGTAGTCATTTTACCATTTGTAAAGTTCTGGGGTGGTATGCACTTTTTTATTATAAAAAACCTAGGCGGTCATGGAAATCGAGTAACGATTCTCGCTACACTGATTTTTTATACAAAAATTTTCAACACCTTTTGACGCATGTCAAATATAAAATCGTAATGGATGCTTACATTTGCGATGCACCGACACCAGCTCGTTCATATATAGCTCAAAGGCCACACTGGGTATGGATGCTGTAGAAAATGCACAATCAAAGGTCATTGGGTATCACGGCGTATAATGTTCTGCACATTTACTTTTATTAAATTAGAAAGTGAACATCCTTCAGAGTATTTACAGTTACAATCATAGCAATTGATCTTTTGTGCTCAGCTTATAGGTACTTTTTTGTATTATTGCAGTGACTTTATGAAAGACTCTTGTCCAATACCCAATTTGCCAAATTTGAGCTCCAAAACGACGTGGCGGTCTGCGAATGGTTACGACAAGCAACCAACCGACTGGAGGATTTTTTTTTGTTTCAAAAAACGAAGAATGGCTGAAAAGAGAGCTGCTGGGCTGCAACAAAGGCTAGCATAAGATATATTTGCGTTTTTATAGTGCGCCAAGCGAGTGAACCTTAACAACGACTGAAGGGGGTAGAGGACTAGCACGTAAAAAATCTTGCCTTCCCATAGGCGCACGAGGTTATTCTTACCATATTATTATTGATAATATTGATTAGCTTAAGACGTTAAAATTAATTACAGTTTTTTTTATATTACAGTCTTATAGTACAAAATATGTCATATAATAATATCTCATTTTTATAATAAGGATAGTATTCTATGATATTATTTGTTGTATGTATTACATAAATATGTTGTAGTAATAGTAGAGTTCGTTTCCCGAAGGTTTTGTATTTACGTTATTGATGACGTCGCTTAATTTGGAAAAAAACGGTTTATCGCAGCTAATTCATATAAATTCTCTAGCATTCAATTTTTGTATTAAAAGTTAGACAATATTGAAGCAAGTATGTTCCAAAACGCTCTTTCTAGAACGTTCGGAATTGTTACGTAATAAAAATTTTAATTTAGAGAGTTCAGTTAAGAGAGTTATCCGAAATATATAAAAATTAGTTAACCGCGTATAATAATCACCAAATGCAAGAAAAATATAAGAAAGGTTAAAAATGTTCAAAGATATCATCAAATTAAGGGTCTGATGATATATAGGTTGTGTCGATTTAGCAAATTTTCGTTTTTTCGCTAGAAAAGGGGTGTATAGAGTAGCTTAAGCCAAAAAAATCGGAGGATTCGCCACATTTGAGCCGAGAAAATATCCGCGTTTTGAGCCTAAATTGCCCTAGAAGGGCAAACTTCCACTAGGACTTTCCTAGGTGTAACGTGAAAATATTGAAATTGTAACGTGAAAATAATGAAATTTTGGTAACCGACACCGGGGGCCAGGCACAGTGTTTCCAAAAGTTGCACATTTTCTTATGCGGAATAACAGTGTTGTTTACTATTTAAGTATATTTAATATTCCACTTCACGCATGACCCTCCGCTCGCTTCGGGGGCGCAACCAAACAAAACTAACCCAAACTAACCCAAGGCATGCCGGAAATAAAAAGAAATTGAAATTTGTCAGTCGAAAATGCAAATATTTTTTAGTTTGTTTTTCCTCATTTGGGAATGTCTTGGGTTAGGTTTGTTTGGTTACGCCTCCGGAGCGAGCGGAGGGCCATGTATGAAGTGAAATATTTGACGAAGATATACATACAAAGGAATAGTGTAATCGAATGAGTGTATCTTTTATTTCGATGATTGAATGCAAATGCACATTGAATAATCATCCAAGCAGCCACGTTTACCATACGGCGGACAATGATATCATTATGGCAGGATCGACCATCCCTTCATCTTCATTCAATCGGACTACTGGGGGTCTCGATCAACAGCAATATGTCCTGACATGACCGCGTTGCTAACGTCGAAAAATCAGCCTCCCAGAAGCTTGGTACGCTATTTCGCAACAAAAAATGTATACACCGCAGCAGTTGATCTTGCTTTACAATGACAAAGCGCAAATAAGACCGTGCTTAGAATATTCCTCACACATCTGGGGTGCCACGCCACGCTAAAGCTACTGGATTCCGTTCAGAAGTGAGTTGTGCGTCTCGTCGGTGACCCGGAGTTGACCGGGAATCTGGATAGTCTGAAACACCGCAAACATGTGACCGAGAAATTACTGTTTTACAGATACTTTTACGGCAGATGTTCCCAGGATTTGGCCCGCCTTATCCCGCCCCTGACAACGCCTGTCAGACAGTCACGGTAGACGGCAAGAGCGCACCTGTTCGTCGTACAACTGAAAATACCTAGAACATCGCTTTGCAAGAACTCCTTTGTCGGGCGCACTGCATCACTGTGGAACTCATTCCCAGGACGCATATTCGGATGTCACAAGCAATATGTCCATTCGACTATGTCGAATGTTTCTTCGTATGTGACGTGCACGATAGCGTTTAGTCGGATGTCGTGACTGTTACATAGAATCAACAAATAAGTCTTCAATTATTTAAACATTTCATGCATGGCCCTCCGCTCGCTTCGCTCCCTATACGGGAGTTCAACAAATAGAAACTAACCAAATGCTAACCAAAACTAACCCAAAATTTTTATTTTACTTTTTTTTATTTTGGGTTAGTTTTGGTTAGCACTTGGTTAGTTATGGTTTGTAGAGCCCCCGTAGCGAGCGAAGCGAGCGGAGGGCCATGCATGAAGTGTTAAAATAATTGAAGACTTATTTGTTGATTCTTTGTAACAGTCACGACATCTGACTAAATGCTATCGTGCACGTCACATATGAAGAAACGATCGGTATTGCCGAATGGACATCTTGCCTGTTACATGCGAATATGCTCCCAGGACATCTGTTCCCCAAACTAACTATTCAAGAACCGTGTCAAGCAACATCTTCGCACACACACCGCTCGTCGAGCAATATAGGATGTGCTACTGCAATAAAAAAATCATTTACCTAAATAAAAAAAGAGTAGAGACACTTATAGCACAGCTTATTCACTACCAGCTAGTCAACTCTATCGAAATCGGAAAGTTGGAGTGTCGGGCACTGCGCCCTGAGCGATTCAGTTCCTCAGTTGAATTTAAAATGAATTTTCGTTTCAAAATACATGACAAATTCGTCCGAAGCCTCAGCTATCGCCCTGAGAGGTTCGGAAATTTCGGATTTTTATACAATTGTGCGTTTTAAAATCGTTTTTAAACGGATTTTAGACGATAAAATAGTAATTATGCAACAAGTGTGTAAAGTGAACATTTTTTTTATGAATGGGAATATTGATAAAAAATTTAATTGAAATTAAATAAAAAAAGGGTACTTTACACATGAGTAGCATACAAAATTTTTTCTACTACCGAAAAATATATGAAAAAACAAAAATATTATTAAATTACTTTACGCTCTAGTGCGTAAAATAAATTATTTTACACACTAGTGCGTAAAATATATTATTTTACGCATTGCCCTAAATGTCAAAAAATATGTCAGGTTTACTTTCGGCATTAGTGCGTAAAATAACTTATTTTACGCACTGCACATTAAAAAAGCCTATTTTACGAATCTTAGAGAGTGCGTAAAGTGAGTACTTTACGCACGCTAGTAGAAAAAGCATATTTGAAATTAAACGAACTGTCAAAAGTATTATTCAGATGCCCAGGCGTTTAAAACAATATTAAGTCATGACCCTCTTCTAAAATTTGCAAAACTTGGTTATTGACTTTCCCAAATCAAAGGATGCCGCCGCAAGATGACTAGCTGGTAGTGAATAAGCTGCGCTTATAGCGCACCATTTTTCTAATGAATTTTGCTAACAAAACTACAGTAAACGTCTGGCAACAGTGTGCCTTCTTAAAAATCTTTGTTTTGGCTATTGTGACAGTTGACAGTAAAAAGAAGGATGGATATTTACAAGTAAAATTTAATTTTGTTTAATTGGGCTATGGCTATGAGTCGCTTTAAATTAGGACCGGACCAAAACGGAGGTCTCTCATTCGACGCAAATGTATCCTAGTTAATATTTTCACCCGACAATTGATTTTCAGATGTGTTTTGTCTAAATTTCTAGTGCTTTTGTGAAGTGCTGAAAATTTGTGTCAAAACTCGAATTTTGAGGGCATTTTTTCGGTTCAAATATAGCGGATCTTCAGACTTTTTGGCTTAAACTACTATATAGGACACCCCCTTTCTAGTGAAAAAAGAGAATTTGCAAAATCGACAAAACCTATATATCACCAGACCCTACAAACCAAATAATATAAATAACCACACAGTTTGGCATCGGCAATTTCCACGCCAATGGCTAAAGCAAGTCGCTGCCGAAATTTTAAAATATGTAAAAAAAAATTAGGTGTTGGTCTAGGGTCAAAGTGTATTTAATATATCCTGCGACCAATCAAATAACTGCCTCCCCGCTAAAAATCAAGTAAACGTCGCAGTGTTGCCTATTGTCGCGTATTTTAAATAGCTTGAAGGCGAATAACATATAAACATTATAAATATTATAGTATACTTATTGCGTATTCTGTATTTCCCTGTGTAAATAAAATAGTAAATAATAGAAGACCGTAGTATTAAGGAAAATAACAAAATTAAGTATTTAAGTAGGAAATTTAAATATGTAAATTCACTATAGGAAACTAGACAGAAAATAAATTAGGATTGTTGGGATAAAAATGTGGCAGCATCTAAATATGCGAGGATATTTTTTGCCCGCATTCTTTCCGTCGAGGTTCTTTCATTTGGCAAACTATACTATGTTATTTGAATATTTTCAATACATTTTAATATTCTTGTAAAAGTTCTGTCATTTTCTAGTGTTTTCCTACTTCTACTTTCTGTTGCACCAATTGATAGAGTTCCGTAGTAGTAACTATATAAAGTGAGCGGCTAAAATATGTAACAAATTCGTTTCAAAATCAGGTATTGATTTTTTAGAAAAATGCTCCAACACGTCCATTATAATTTTTTGTTCAGCTTTTTTGCTCTAAAATGAAATTATGCAGGTTGTGTCAAAAAGCAGATTTGACATCAAACTTAATTTATTTTTAAATGGAACACTATTGCTTAAATTCCAATTTTGAATTGTTCGTCAAATTCTACGCATAATTCATGTAGCATGAACCTATACTCCATATCTAACTGTTTTGGTTGCCATCAATCGATAGGCTATTAAAAATTAAGATAGGAAAGTGCTACAGTATGCTACGTGAATTATACATAGAATTTGACGCAGAATTCAAAATTGGATTTAAAAAAATAGTGTTTCATTTAAAAAAAAATTGACATCAAATCTACTTTTTTGAAACATTCTGTATATTTTCTTTTTGATGCAAAAAAGAGAGAAATTATAATTGACGTGATCGAGCATTTTTCTAAAAAGTCAATACCTGATTTTTAAATGAATTTGTTCTATATTTTAGCCGCTCTTTGTATATTATGTGGAAAGAAAAAAAGAACAATAATTGTTTTCTTCAGACAGATACTTCAGGAAAATAAAAGTTTCGCTGCCCGCTCTTTCGTTCTCAAAAAACCATAATATTAATTATTTTTTTAAAATACCTGTTTTGAGAACGAATAGGTCAGGCGGCAAAACTTTTATTTTCCTGAAGTAGCTCATGAAAATTTGGTTTCTTTGACAGGGCGTATATATGGGGCGACGGAGCTACATATACACGGAATAGTATATTTTTCAACAGCCGCGCGCAAAATAACTAATTACTAAATTGAAATGAAGTCGCAAAATCGACGAATGCCGTGGATCCTTATTTTGCGCTCTAGCGCGAACATGGAAAAGAAAATTCTTACTTTTTCCGTCTAGCGTGCTATGAATGGTCATGGAAACCGAAGATAAATAAATGACAGTCGTGCGTTTGTTAGTTTGTTGCTGGCACTCCTGTTCTAATATACCCGAATCTCGAACATAATATATGTCAAACTGACAGTCATTTGCAAATTTCAGAATAAGTATAGAGAAAAATGTGCATTTAATTTTAAAAAATGCGGCTGTAGAAAAAGTTCTGTGTGTTTTTCGAGCGCAAAGTAAGGTTGCCGTTTTCGAAAGATAACATTCTTTCTCAAGCGGCAATCCCTTACTTTGCGCTCTAAATACACAAATAACTATTACGTCCAAATTGAGAAGGACAAATGCCATGTGTAAGCAGAGTTTAAGCATAATACACAATCACTGTGCAGCCGATAACACACTGTGGATCACTTAAGTTGTGTATATGTAAATGGTATACTGTGGCTACATTGTGAGGCGGACGTTTAATCTTTGTGCATACGTGTGTACCTGAAATGTGTAAACGTAGCACATTTACATCGTAGAATTGTGCAACCCTGTGTCTGCATCTAGATACGCATTATAAGATTCTTTACACAAATAGTGCACTATATAAAAATCGGCCTTTCCCATTGGTCGATCCGCATGGCCCTCCGCTCGCTACGGGGGCTCAAGAAAAGGAAACTAACCAGCTGCTAACCCAATCTAACCCAAGACATACCCAAAATCAAGAAAAAAAGCTGTTTAAAAACATAGTCTTTAAAAAAAAAATAAATAAAGAAGCCACGGGGTTCGAACTCGCGTTTTCCAGGTGAGACCCAACGATCTAAACCTCTACACCACTAGAGCTCTCGATAGAATTGATTGCATCACGCAGACATATCGTAATACGAGATGGATCGACCAATAGGAGAGGTCGATTTTTACATAGTGCACTATTTGTGTAAAGGATCTTTAAATGCTCTAGATACATCGTCACAATGCGAACACCTCGTAATCTTGATTTGGTGTGCTGTATGGGATAGGTGGTAAAAAAATATATTGTGCTCTATTTAAGCCAGTCAAATCAATGTTAAAAAATGGTGAAGACGGATTCGGCATTGGCTTTGAGTTATCTTAAGTTGATTATTTGTAAAAAGAAGAATTATTTTATGCTTGTTTCGAATAAATGGATTAAATAAGAAGACTTTCTCTGCTTCTCATTTTAAGCGTCGTAAGCCGGTAAGCAACTATTGAATTATTTTATCTTAATTACCACCATGAAAAATCCGGAGTGGTGCATGTATCACGTCATATTCTATTTATTTTCTAGTTGAACATTTCAACTCAGTGCCATCTTTCTTCCAACAGCTTAACTCTTCGATATACAATTGATTTTACGTTTACAGTAACCTTTTTTTAAGCTACATTTAGGGACACGGAAAAACACGGAAATTTTGAGGACTCTGTTACGGATTTTTCTGATTTATGGTTGGCAACACTGGTATCATGGATCAAACCCATATAACCATATATATATTTAAGTATATGCATATAACCCATCTTATAAACAAGAATAGGGATGGCAACGATACATCGATATTCTGGCTGCTACAATTTATCATTAAGAGCTAGACATAGCACGACACCTAATGAGCCTTCAGTTTCCCGGTTTTTATTTATTTATTTATAAAGAGATGCCTTAAGTTCCTTGATTTTTGACCTAAAACTAATACAAACTTAACAATACAATAAATACCTAAGGGGGTACCTAACAAGCGACCACCTTAAAAAAAAGTCAAAATATCCTTTATTGTTCTAAACATACAAATGTCATAAACAAAGCTAGGCTACAACTATATCAATTAAAATCTATTAAAATCAAGTTACAAAATAAAATAAAGATAAAACCAGTAACAGAAGCATATTAGGATGACATGACTAAGATAACTAAATAAATTACATGATATTTTAATTCTAAATGATTATTCTATTCTAACACTGCACTTTTTGTGTTCTTCAGCTTCATGCAGTCCTTCCTGGTGGGGGTTTACCGGTCTTTGCGGTGCAATGAATTGTCTGGAAGTGCTCTGGTAGTTCAGTGGTTAGATGCTGGGCCTGTGATACGGCTCAATTCCTGTCGGTTTTTAATTTTTGATGTGTAAACATCTTACGCGGCGGTATGAGGGGTAATCTCGGCAAATGGGACGGAAATGTGCAAGCGGTTGGAGACGGAAATGTGTAAACGGCTGTAACATCATAACAATGCGCAGCGATTTCACAACGGCTGCTCAAATATTTGTGCATGTCGATATAGGATATGTTTACAGATCAGTGTCTCGAGTATTCGTATAGATCAGTGGTACTAGCAGACTCGCTAATTTTATTATTTTTTTTATGGTAGTAGTACGACTTGCTGTTGGTATTTGCGTGAGCAATTCAGCCAATAAAGACACCTGTCCGGGTTTACCAAGAGCTGGAGCGACCCTTTCAGATTGGTTACACCCTGGTGGACAGATACTATTTTTAGAACCTCCAGTATGTCGAGTATGTACTCCTGGAGGCTCCGACTTGTACATGCACGGCTTGATTTAAGGTTCGAACACCACCGGCTGGACGTTCACAAACATTTAAATCTTGTACATGCACGGAGCTCAATCCCCCGGCTGGACGTCCGATTCTTCCTCGGAGAATCAAAACGGTCCCCGAACGCTCACCACGCGCCCCCCCAAACTGACCATATATGTATATGAAGTTGAAGACAAAAAGGCCGACACCCGACACGTGTTCACTCGACCGAGAACGAACCAGAAGTTTTTCTTAAGGTTATGTTTGTAATGAGTATTTTTTCTTTATTTTGGGCATGCTTTGAGTTAGTTTCGGTTAGTTCGTGTTCTTTGAGTCCTCGTAGCGAGCGAAACGATCGGAGGGTCATGCGTGAAATGAAATAATACATTGGCCTCATTAGGAGTCGTGCTAGGGCTAGCTCCATGTCAATTTATCACTTATCGTTGCCAGTACCACATTAGAGGGCTTCAGAGATGCGCGCGCATCACATTGTTGACTAAAATGTCTAATTTTACACTTCACGCATGGCCCTCCGCTCGCTTCACACGCTACGGGGACGCAACCGACAGAAACTAACCAAAAATAACCGCAGCATGCCTAAAATAAAGAAAAAACTTTTTGCACATTATATAAAAAGCGTCTGCTAGTATTCGACACTGATGTGTAAACATCCTATAACGACATCGGTTGTAAAAAATGACAGCAGCACATTGTGTTCCCAAGCGGTCACCCATACAAGTACTAACCACGCCCGAAGTTGCTTAACTTCAGGGATCGGAAGAGAACTGGTATTTTCAACGCGCTATGGCCGTTAGCTGTACGTTTTAGCTTGTTCATAGAATAAAAATTAGGTTTAATAACAGTTTAAAATAATAAAAAATCAACGCGAACGAAGCCGCGGGTAAAAGCTAAGTGTCCTATGTTCTTTACTATACTCTTGAAAATATCTGTACAAAATTTCATGATGATCGGAACAGTTTATGCGCAAAAGCGCAAGAAACAAACAAACACATTCGCATCTATAATATTAGTTAGTAATCTTTAAAAATACTTACTGGCAGCTTCGGAGTGGATTAATCCACTGCACAAATTCGACACGAAAATCTAATGCCACCAGGAATAACATCAACATATGGACACAGCTTATTTTATTTACCTGGTCATCTTGGGCTGACATTTTGCAAATTTTAGAAGAGGGCTGTGACTCAATATTGTATTAAACGTCTGGGCCTCTGAATAATACTTTTGGCAGTTCGTTTAATTTAAAATAATAATATGCTTTTTATCGTCTAAAATCCGTTTAAAAACGATTTTAAATGGCAAAAATGCATAAAAATCTGAAAATTCAGACTTTTTTAGAAGGATAGCCGTGGCTTCGGACGAATTTGTTGTGGATTTTGAAGCGAAAATTCATTTTAAATTCAATTCAAAAGGTAAAAAGTGCTTTATTAGTTTAAAATCATAAATTTTATTGACAAAGCGTTGGTAAATAAAAGTAGGTAACATCAACATCCTGGTGCGGCTCCACTTCCAACCATGGCATGGCGGCGATCCAGAGACATAAGTATTCCGGCAATTCCAGGAACACAAACATCCCGGCACCCCAGAAATACCCGGCAAGTCGCCGAATCGCACCAAAGGTTAACTAAACTTAAGATAACTACCTAGAACAATCAAATACAAACAGAGAGACGAACAATGAAATACAACATGACATGGTACAGTAAAAGTAAAGGTCAATAAAATAAAATAGTCAATAAAACAAAAGTCAAACAACAAAAAACAAAAATTAAACCTAAAAAATAATTAACTCACAAATTTATCAAGCCTAGACTCATTATAATAATTAGTGTCAGAATTTTCTATACATTATACAACTGGCAATACACATCTACATGTCAAAGCGTGTCCTGGTAGAATTCAGTCAAAGTGTAATATGCCCTACTTAAAAATGATTTTTTTAGTAAGCAACGAAAGGTCTCAATGGAATGCACTGTCTTTAAATTGGTTGGTAAATGATTAAACATTTTTTAACCCTCATAAATTAGTGATTTTTTTACTAAAGTAGATTTGGGAATTGGTAAAGGTAAATGGTGAGCCTGACGCGTCTCAATTTGAGGAGTAGGTCTCTGGAGTGCATTGTGGTTTTTAAAGATAAGGGTTGTCGTCTCTAATATGAAAAGGGAAGTTAGAGTCAAAATCCGTTGTCACAAAATGTGATCTACAAGAATCCCTATGAGTAATGTTAGCAATAAAGCGAACAGCTTTTTGTTTTGGAGAACAAAAAGCGCATTAAGTAGGCCTTGATTTGCAACACCCCAGAATGGTATACCATACTGAGATAACCCACCTCTTTAAAATACTATTTCATTAGACCTTGTACCTTTCATTTTTGAGACACCCTATATATGTATATATTTTGAGACACCCTTATACATGTAAAAGATAAATCAAGTCATAAATTGAAGTCGAGTTTTTGCGAGGTTTTTTGGAGGATATCCGAAAGGTATTGCTCGAGAACGGGGAATAGAGAGTCAGGAGCCAGCGGAGTGTACGGTTTATTTTGGTGAATTGTTTTGCTTCTCTGTTGCAATATGTCATTACAAGTCGGTAAAATGAAACTTATAATATTGTTATTAACATAATTTGTACCATTATATATTTTATACTCATTGATAATTCATATTGGATGGTATAACGTGTGCATATATTTTGATATTGTTATTAACATAATGTGCATAAATATTTCTTCTATTTTCATGGATAGTTCATATTTGATGGCATAACATATGTATATATTTTGATATTGTTATTAACATAATTTGCATAAATATTTCTCCTATTTTCATGGATAATTCATACCTAATTGATGGCATAACATATGTATATATTTTGATATTGCTATTAACATAGTTTGCACAAGTATATTTATTTTATTCTCATTGATAATAATTTATATTTGATGGCATGTGTATATATTTTGATATTGTTATAAACATAATTTGCACAAATATTTCATTTATTGTCATGGATAATTTATATTTGATGGTATAATACGTGTATATGTTTAATGAAATCGTTTTATGCTGTGAATAACACTGTATTGTTTGCTGTCTTTTCGTGCTGGAATTTTAGTTTTAGTATGACTGTGATTGTAATGTAAGTAAGGGACTTGATGAATCCACTATCATTTTCCTCCCCTGACTGAGCGAATATCCTAGCTATAAATCGTGAGCTTGCGAGCAAAGCACCCTAAGTCGTTCTTTTAACAAATGTTATATTTTTAATGATTTGCTTTTGTATGAAACCTATGTGAAATTTAAATTAACATTAAATTGTAACCTTGATTTTGACTTGATGCCAATTGCCTATAAGCACTCGAAATGATAAAAGATCTGTAGCCTGTGCACAATTACACAGAATAAAATCATATATTCGGAATTGAAATATATTATATCGAAATGACTATTAGTAATAAGCAACAGTAAAGGTATAAGCTATTTGAATCGTTCTTCCGTATCCTATAATCTTACAGCCTACAAGAGAAATACTATTCAATCACAAAAGTGTTTACATAATATAATCAATCGCTAAGCGATGACGAAGGAAATATATATTAATCGGCCTGCAGTTCTTACTAGAGATATTGGCCCAATTTGCAACTATAGCTGAGTAGCCTCCCGTATGGGACCTCAGTACCTGCTGGCGACATCTGGCTAACTAATACCAAACTCTTCAGTTTTGAATGTATTGTAGTATTGTCACAAGTGTGGAACGACAAATTGTGGTGTGTGATACAGTAATTTAATTAATTGTTATACTAATAAAGGTTGTACAACATAACTCGGTTTAGGAATTGTGATCGAGGTTTTCTCTGCCATGCTCTTTTCCCTCGTGAATTCCAGGCAGAGTATGGCACGTTTTTCTTTAATAAATTAGGCGTATTAGGAATCTGTGGTTTAATTTACATGACGCACCTTTCCCTCAAATTTCCCTAATTGTGTTGAGTCGAAGCGCAATCCGAATAACTAAAAATTGTGTAAGATATAATAATAACACAACGTAGGTATTGATTTTCTTTTTAATCTAATTCCACGATCATTGGCAAAATAAAGACAAATCACAACTTTACTTATCTGATTCAACTATGTTGAACAGGCCTGGGTACGTTATACTGCAATACCTAAGGTGAGACTCAAACAAAGAGAAGTAAACTGTCCGTGCTAGTTGTGGACCTAATTCTTCCCTTACCACTCGCACAGCAAAACATCCTGATGACAGTCTTCTTCCTAACATCAACACATGATCTTCAAAACGTAATTCCCGGTCGATTAGAATACCTAGAAACTTGGATACTATAGTTTCTGGCAATGGATCGTCATCTAAGAGTAGCCCAGTAACATCACATTTAAACCCAACTATGTGGGTTTTACTGAAGTTTAAACAAAAATGGTTACAGGCAAACCAGTCCTTAATGATCTTGAGATCATTTGCTATAGTTTGATGTAGCTCCCCAATTCCTCTATTTTTCTACAGGAACGATGTGTCGTCGGCAAAGAGAGTGAATTCTCCAGAAACATTAAGTACAACGATATCATTAATATAAAGTAAAAATAAAATTGGCCCCAGAACGGAGCCCTGAGAAACTCCACAACTGATGTCCAGAACAGAGGACTTTTTACCCGAGTGCACAACAGATTGGCATCGACCCTCAAAGTAAGACTTAAACCAGGTGTGTGCAACTCCCCGAAACCCATACTTCTCAAGCTTCAACAGCATAATTCTGTGATCTACACAATCAAAGGCCTTGGACAGATCACAGAAAACAGCTGCAGAGACACTACCTTCATTCACACCAAAATAAACACTCTCAAGAAAATTGTAAATTGCATACTGGGTGCTCTTAGATGTCTGAAATCCAAATTGCCTGACAGTTAATACCTTTAATGATTGGAGATAATTACAAATCCTTTTCTTCACAAGTTTTTCTATGACTTTGGATAAGGTAGGAAGTAAGGAAACTGGGCGGTAATTTGAAAGATCATCAGTTGCACCATCCTTGAATAAGGGAACCATCAAAGAAGACTTTAAACAAGCAGGAAATGCACCTTCAACCCAAGAATTATTGATAGCAACGGATAGCGCTTCCAGAGCTTTATCGGGTAGCCGCAAAAGCACTTTCGGAGAGATTTTGTCTTCACCACTAGACTGTCCTAATTTCATGCATGTTTGTATCATAAAAAGCAAATGTACCAGTGGTGTTATCAACATTCTTACGAAAAGACAAAGGGTCTGAAGGGAATGCCAGGTTTTGGGTTAAATTATACGCTACATTGCAATAAAATGTATTCAAGTGGTCTGGATTAATATCTGGATTAAGTCGTCTATTAAAAATAAACTGTACCATGCATCCAAATACACTGCGAACATAATAATTAATAAAGAATACTTTTGACGGTTCGTTTAATTTAAAATGAGTTTTAATCGTCTAAAATCCGTTTAAAAAGATTTTAAATGGCAAAATTGTATATAATACCGTCCTAGCAGCTGGATTCGGTTTACACAGTTTCGTCCCCACACTTCCGCCCCCCCCGCCCACACATTTCCGTCCCATTTGCCGTTTGCCGAGATTTACCCTCTTACCGCCGCGTAAGATGTTTACACATGAAAAATATGCACCTATACATTTTCTTTTGTTACCCTAAAATACCTAGTTGCTTTTTGCGTTCGTTCTAAATTCAAGACAAAAGTATAGAAAATTTAACTATACGTTCAAGCAAAAATTTTTATAAATTTAAAGAAATCGGATAATTTTAGGTTGGAAAGAAGATCTTCTCATCTTTACATGTTGGCAACACTGCTCTTCACGCAGGCTCCCCCGCTCGCTCCGGGGCGCAACCAAACAAAACTAACTGAAACTAACCCAAATTTGGACTTCCGATTCGTCTTCGGTCGAGTGTGCACGTGTCGGGTATCGGCCATTTTGTTCCAGCTTCATATACATATATGTTAGTTTGGGGGCACATGGGGCTTTCAGGGGCTGTGTAGATTCCCCGAATAAGATTCGGACGTCCAGCCGGGGGTTAGGCCCCGTGCATGTACAAGATTTAAATGTGTGTGAATGTCCAGCCGGTGGTGTTCGAACCTTAAAACAAGCCGTGCATGTACAAGTCGGAGGCCCAGGGGTACACACTCGACATACTGGGTCCTCTAAAAATAGTATCTCTATCCATCAGGTGTAACTAATCTGGGATGGGTCGCCCCAGCTCTTACTAAGCCGGATAGAGGTCGTTTCTGGCTGAATTTTCGAAAGAAAAAGGCCAACAGAGAGTTGTACTACTACTACTAACCCAAATTTACAAAAAGAAACAAAAAAACAAACATAACCTTGAAAATAAAAATTAAAAACACGTCTTGCTACCGACGGGCACCGAACGGGGACCATCCGCATCGCAAACACAAAATCTTACCACTGGACTATACTAGGCCTGTCGCGATAAATTCACTCGACAGTAGATAAAGTGACGTTACCCCACCAATCAGAAGCGGCTAACATAGCCGTAGGGCGGTAAAGGATCTTCTGGCATCTGGCCAAGTGAATAAAAATTAGTAAACACTAAAAAGTATTTACTATTTAGTAAAATATTGACTAAGTATTAAAAGTAATTACTTGTTTTAAATATTTATTTTTGAATATAACTTTACCAAAGTAAACTTTTGCATTAAGCATCTAATGTATGTTAAGAGTAAAAATAATATTATTTTTTTAAATATTTTTATTCTATGCTTTAGGGTTTGTAGTTCTTCTCGTGTTTTAATGTTTGTGGTTGTGCTAGTAAGCCTCGCTTGAAAGTTTACATTGTTATTTTTTCCATAGTTTTCAAATATTTGATGTTACAATATTATAGTGTTTTATTGTAATTCAATATTTAATAAGCGTATCCAAATCAATATCCACATAAAATTATTGGATATATTGTGGTTTAATATTCTATACTATCCGATATTTAAAAGTATCAAGTTACACATCACTAAACTTCACTAAATAAAAACAAAATATGCGAAAATGTCAATTGCTCGTAACCTGACACGTTAAAAACTACGCATTTATGACCCTACACTCTGGACATTTATGCCAGAAACATTCGTCTTTGTGTTCTTGATCAGCAGTGCTATGTGTCTTCACGTGACATTTTAGATTACCTTTCCAATTTGTTTTATATGAACATTTTAAACAATGAAACCAGTGAATTTGATCAGCATGCTTATGAATTCTGGAATGCAATTTTAAACTGCATTTGCAGATTATTTTAAAGTGACACTCTGGACATTTATGCCAAACTATTGCGTCCTCGTCATGTTGATCAGCAATTCTATGTGTCTTCAAGTGGTTTTTTAGATATCCTTTCTGATTTGTTTTATATGAACTGTTGGGGAAACACCCCAACAAGTGTATAAACTATCGTTTTTCACCGTATAGTTTGGTGATAACACCCTGTATGTATGTAGAATGAATGAGCCATAATTAAACTCAAAAGAGATTTATTTCACCCCGGGTACAACCCAATTTGTGCATTTAAATTAGCATATGCCAGTTCTTCAAAACCCCTTAGTCCAAACCTAGACGGACGATCCCTTAGCCAATATAGCCAACTTTCACTCGGAAAGGAAATCGTTTTCAATTCAATATATTTTTGTCTCAAATCAGCATTGTTAAAATAGTCTGTCAAAGAAAGAAAGAAGATGTTTTCCCCCTCTCAGATAAAAACCGACGTAGCTTTCCCGTGTTATTGTCCCTCCCGAAATTGTAAGAAAGATAATATTTCATGGTTCAGTGAAAACGTTCTCTCGAGTAGCAGTAAAACGTGCTGTTCTCTGGCCAAAAGGTCAAATTCCTTTTTGGGCCAATTTCTCTTGTATGCACAAATATTAGAGAATATTTAGTGCACCACAGTTATCTTTGTCCAAGGTTGGACAAAGACCTCCTTTTGGTATTTTTTAAGCAATTCTTCGAAGTCAGAACGATATATAGCGTCCCCTGTGGAAG
>JAEQML010067972.1:0-18652 GCA_016904865.1 Pissodes strobi | reverse complement strand
AAAACCCAAGTATATGAAAATATGCAAAAACAACAACACAAATGAAATCTTAATGGGTGGAGGTAAACAGATTGAAAAAGTAAAAAGATACAATTACTTAGGAACGCTCATTACTGAAAACAATGACTATACCGCAGAAATGAAAACCAGAAATGAAAAGGCTCGTAACAACTTCATAAAAATGAAAAAGTACTATGTGATGTTAGGCCTGAGACTACGATTGCCAAAATGTTATGTACTCAGTGTGCTCTACTATGGTGCAGAATCATGGACGCTAAATGCAGATGCAATGAGAAGGCTTAACTTTTTTGAAATCTTAAGAATTCCGTGGGTAGATCGAATTACTAACATCGAAGTGCTAAGAAGAATCGGTAAACAAAAAGAAGTTGAACGTACAATTAAGGAGATAAAGCTGCAGTATTTGGGACACATAATGCGCGGCGAAAGGTACAGCCTCTTACGACTAATAATGCAAGGGAAATTAGAAGGCAGAAGAAGCATAGGAAGAAGACAAATTTCATGGTTAAAAAATCTGAAAGAATGGTTTGGTTGCAGCTCCAAACAACTTTTTAGAGCAACTGCCTTAAAAGTTGCGATAGCGATGATGACTGCGAACCTCCGCCGCGGATAAGGTACTTGAAGATCTCCATTAAGGGGCACTTTAGATTTTTTTTCTATGACAAATTGGTTATTTTGACCTTCCCTATACCCTCCCAAGATTATGTCATATACTTACCGGAGACCTTGTATATCATTTTCAATTATTTCCCTGTTACCTGCCGATTTCTGATTGTTCGGATAAGACTCAATATTTGTGATTATTTATTTCTTAAAATTAAACTTTCGGTCCCAAACCCGCGTAATTTCTACATTGAAAAGAAATATGGAGAAAAATCATAAGGCAAAGATCAATTTGAATGCCCTCATTGAAAAAATTATGTGTTTTGATCACTAATTCTTGAAAGTCACCTCAATTTAAAAACATTATTTACTAAATGACTATGGAAATTCATTTCTAGACTTACCTGATTTCTGAATTACGATAAACGATAACAAACAAAACGAGTTTTTAATCTCTGATATAATACACGATGTAAGGCTAGTTTTCAGTTTTTTTTATGTATTTGTTTATGCACTGCACAGATGTAGATTAATTGGCTATATTTATCATTAAAATCAAACAATAAAAATAAATAGAACATCTTTGTTTGAAACTTCGCCTGCATGATTTCTGGATGAACTGGGTAACTCAGAGATCATGCTGTCGGTCCCAAGACCGAATAAAGAAGGAGGGTTCACGGGTAAGTTTAGCAGCCTGCTCGTGGTAAAAAACACCATTGCTCAGAGCACCGACGGAGCAGCCTCGGATTGGATGGGACTCATTTACGACGACTCGGCGAGAATAAGGAATAAGCGAATAAGGAAGCAAAGAGTACTACGTATAGGGTGCTGAAATATCACCTCCCCTAGCAATAAGGATCAGGAGATTATCATTGAAATGAAGGATCATAATATGGATATCTGCGCCATCTCAGAAACAAAGAAGAAAGGCAAAGGCAGTACAAGACTCGAAGATTACGTACTCATATATAGTGGTAAAAACAAAGATGAAAGGGCGTCCTCAGGCGTCGGCCTAATAATAAATCAAAAATTGGAGGAAACACTGGAACCGATCATAATCTAGTACTAACAAAAATGCGACTTTCCCTGCAGCACACTCACAAAAGAAAATCAGAACAGGTAGAAAAGCTAAATATTGAATCCCTGACAGACCACAACATCAAATATCTATACCAAAAAATAACAGAAAACAAAATTCAGGATAACGACAATTGGGAAACTGCATGGATGAAGCGATCCTCAAACATCATTAGCGCTGCAGAAAATGCGGTAGGAAAACGAAAAGTTACCATAAACAATAAAAGAAACGCAAAATCCTGGTTTACGCCAGAAGTGAAGACACTAGCTGCAGACAAGAAAAACGCATACTTAAAATACCGAAGTAACACAATTACCTACGAACAATATAAGGAAGAAATGAATAGAGTAAACACAGAAATTGGCAGGATAAAGAGGAATTATTGGGAAAGATTCTCTAATGACATGGAACGAGACTTATATGCAGGACAAAAGAAGGTGTGGAACATACACAGAAACCGTAAAAAAAACAATCAACGAATATATCCAACCATCCGCAATCACAGTTAAACAATGGGAAACACACTTTCACAAACTGTTACAAACAATTACAGTATAGAGGACCAGGCTACGGGAAATCAGGTGGACACATTATCACAACAACACCACGACCAGGAACAACGCATTGCAAAGGAAAAAATAAAACAAACCATCCCCAAACTCAAGTATCGCCAGGACCGGACAACATCACTAATGAAATGATCAAGTATGGAGGAGATTCTTTGGTGGACGAGCTGCACCTATTCTTTAACAGGATAATCACATCCAAGAAAGTACCTGACCAATGGAGAGAAATGATTACGATACCAATTTTTGAAAAGGGCGTAAAAAATAACCTAAAAAACTACCGAGGAATCAGTCTGCTGAGCGCGGTCCTGAAACTGCTGACCAAGATACTCGCGGAGGAAGTGGCGAGTACTGGAACGGATGAAGAACAACAGGGGTTTAGGCCAAATAGGTCCACTATCGACGCGATATTTATTCTACGTCAAATCACAGAAAAGGCCATGTAATTTAACAAACCAGCATTATGTGCTTTGTAGACCTAATACAGCAAGCCTTCGACAGAGTATGATTGCAAGACATCGAAAAATTACTGAACAAACGTGGTATTGATCCTAGGGTTGTAGCAGTCATAAAGGAACGAAACACAAACAATAAGACATTTATTTATTCATTGAGCTGACGAGACAAATACTCACAAACACCGACATAAAACAGGGAGACAGTCTTAGCCCGATACTCTTCAACCTGATAATGGATGAGATAATCAACGATGTAAAAGCGTCGGGCAAGGGATATAGAATGGGCAACAAAGAAATCAAGGTAGTATGTTACGCCGATGATAGTGTCTGAAAATGAAGACGAGCTACAGAGGTTTGACCTCTCTACGAAAAAATGGAACATGACCATATGAGCAAAAAAAAAACACAATCCCTGGTAATAGGTAAAGATCCCATAAGATGCAATCTCGCAGCCTACAACGAAAGCATTCGGCAAATGATGAACTTCAAGTAACTGGGAGTCAACGTCACCAGCAGTAGAAACCTTGGAACTGAAGTTCATGACCAGACCGCCAAAGCAGCTATGATATCAGGCTATCTGAAGGATAGTATTTGGAGGAACAAGCACATGAGCATTCGGAGCAAGGGGCGAATCTATAAAACTTGTGTGAGGCCATTAATGACCTATGCCGTAGAAACACGGCCAGATAACAGCTATACGGAACGCCTCCTTCGCACTACGGAAATGAGAACTCTAAGATCCATTACAGGAAACACACACCTCGACCACAGAAGAAGCGAAGAGATAAGGAGCGAATGCGGGATCCAGGATATCGTGAGAGGTCCAGAGGCAGACGCCGAGCATGAAGAGAATGGGAGAGGACAGTTTGGCAAATATAGTACGCACTGCAAAGCCGAACACCAAAAGACTACCTGGAAGATCACCCAAGCGCTGTGCTGGTACGATAACTGGACATCAGCGTCGCAGGAATGACAGGACATCCTTGTCCTATTAAAAGAAGAAGAAGAAGAGAGAAGATCTTTGTTTGAACGAAACAATCTATGGGTACGCTTAGTTTGTTTAGCCGATAGTAATATATTATGGTGCATTTTAAAAAATAAATTGAATGAAAAATATCCTTATTTCATCAAATAGCCAATCAATGGTCAGTTGGTTTTTTACTTATTATTTTAATCGCGGACTCAAAAATGTCCATATTTATTAAAAAAAAATTGACAGGTAATATGCAAAAGAGGCAAATCACTCGAAACCTTACATTGTGTATCACATTAAAAAAAAATGCCGTATGTGATTTGTTATGACTTCTGTTTTGACGATACTGTCACAAATACATTAAATTATTATCACCGAACAATTATCCCGAAGGCTCAATCTTTGAGGGCGGGAAAGGCAGTCATAGAGGGAAATTATTATTTCTTTTAAGTAGTAAACACACTACAATTTCATTAAAAAAATACATGTCATAACGCACAGCACAGTTAATTTTGAAGAACACTTGTCCTTCCCATGACATTAGTAACTGTTTCACAGTTTCATCCAATTTTAAAACTTATTTAAAACTGGATTCCCGTGAGTATTAATGAAGAAAAGTAAATATTATCGGTTTTGGTAAAAAGTTTAGCGAGTAGATATGTCTGATAGTTTTAAGATTTATTAATACATTCATTGGAATTGAAAACCATAATCGGTTATTTTATACCTAATATTAGAGTGACTTTCTTTCCCACCCTTTACCCTTTAAATGACTCTCGATCAAGCTGAAGCGAAAATTAAAATGGTGTGTATATGTGTATAAATAGTATTTAAAAAAATCATAAATAAGAAGCAAGGAAAGAAGGAATAGATGTTTATCTAAAAAACTACTGGCAAACCAACAATACAACAACTCAAAATACAACATAAATAAATTAAAGTGTGTGTGTGTCATAAGGGGGCTATAATTAAAATTCGTAAATCAATTTAGATAATTTTATTAAGCGTCCATTTGCCTATAGCGTATTTTTTTTATATATATAGACACATACAAGAATATTCCATTATACAATGTCAAAATATGAAATAGTCCACATTTGTATTGTAACAAGCTAAAGTCTCACTATATCCTTTATTTGTTATTAAACTTAAGACTATTAAGATGGAAACTACTCATATTTTCGATGTCCATCTTAAAAATAGCTGCCGTAGTGAGGGTTTGCCAACAGTTTCCCGTTAGAAGATTATTACGATTACTTGCTAGTTAATTACCTATACTACATGATGAATTGTTATAGTTATTTGTCCTAAACTTATGTATTTATACTTTAGCAAATGGAATTGTAAAGAAACATTAAGTCACTCAAATTGTAGCTGTCCTTAAATTGTGCACCAACATCTCAATAAAATAGAGATATTAAATATCATCAAAAAAGAACCTAGGCTCACGCGGTGTGGTACTCTGTCGGCCTTGGTATCCCCCATTACTATGCGTACTTTGTCTTATGGTACAATATAGTCGACAAGAAGCGATCATTAGGGAACAAATATACTGGCTCTTATTGCGCATTTATCATCAGCAAAATATAGGAAATATTATATATATTTTTCACTCTGTTGAAGTTTAACGTTGTCAAGAGTATATGTGTGGATTTTCTTCATACATACATGTCATGCATATTATGTATTGAGGCTTTTAAGATTAGTGTTCATAGCTTATAATACAACTTAAACGGTTTGCTATTAACCAAAGCTATCGTCTAACTGGTAATACACAAATAAGGAAAGCTACATATATATAAAAACCCAAATGACAAAAAAAATTAAGTGTACCTACTTAGCCTCGAGAGAACGTACAGTATCTGTCATAGTTTGTGCCTTAGCCTCTAGCCTGCCTACTAACTCGGTTTTATGATTTAATGACGCCTCACAGTCCTGAAATAAGCCAGTTCTCAGTCTTAAAACATCACACATAATATAAATACTGCTTTCTCAATTAAAACAGTACAATTTCGCATTTATGTTAACATACTTTCCAAATATACAAAATATATATAAAGTACTTCTCAAAGGTCCTAAAGAGCCCAAAATAATTTTAATCTATAAATATTTTACACCGCCCAGTAAACGCTAGAAACGATGAAAATTTCAACAAGGTAGCATTGTAACAATTCGTGTAAACACTAAAAATGCGACAGTTCTCCTGTTTTTCATAGGTCCTCAGTCACATGATTAGGCACACTGGAAATAAGCAGATCAATTGATTGATACTCCTGATACGATCAGCTAAAATGTTGAAGGCCTTTCTCCCTGTTTTCTACACATCTATCATCATATTGTATCTTGCTGAAATTTCCATCGATTCTTAGTATATGAATAAAATATATCTTGTTGGGTGTTCATTTATTTAGTATACTCAATTATTTTCACCTTTTAAAATTTTTTACATCTTCTTTATAGACATGAAGTATATGAGAGCGAAAGTGGGCCTATTTTAAAGGAAACGACATATTTTTTCCGAATTAGAACGTTAGGATTATGTGGCCTGTTAAAGTTTAAAAACGTCAATATTGGATCCCAGTGGTAAAATAGCCAAAAAACCACAGAAATACCATAATACATCTTACAGCAATAGAATTAGGTTGTAGCTCATAAAAGCAACAATTTTAGGTAATAAACGTTTGCCTATTAGTATGAGCTAGCAGACAATAGGGTGAACGATATTTTTCAAAATTTTTACCAATAGAGAAGAAGTATTTGATAATCGAACATACCAAAATTAACCGTCTGCCGCTTTGAAGTGGTATCTTTAGTTGAAGGGGTGAACTCAAAATGGGTTTGTTTTCAATTCTGGTGAACAATTTTAATTTTTCATGAAATAGTAAAGATAATTACCACATATATTAAATGTTTGTAGGCAGGCGATTTTTTGACAGCTCTACTAAAGCAGACGCCTGTCAAACATTACATAAATAAGGCACTAGTGAATGACAATATTAAAAAACGGTTTTTTTATATATCAATCCGTCTGTCACCAAATAGTAATAGGACATAAAGGCAGACGATTTTTTCGGCAGCAATTTTTTGGGAGACGCTGTTAAAATGATAAATTGACATTTAGTAAATATTATTTTTCAGAGGTGAACATTTAACAGTGTTAAAGTATTGCTTCCGAAATTGATGTCAACATGCATGCGGAGGTTTCTACTGCCATCTTAATGAATAGCAGACAGGTGTCAAAAGGGCGGACACAATATTTTGGTGAACGTCATTTTTCAAAATTAATTTTTTTACCAATCGATTCACTAAGCATTAAGTAATCATAATACACATCAGCAGACGATAAATTCGGTAGCATTTTTGTGGCAGACGTTTTGAAATTAACGTCTATAATAAGGCAAAATTTGAATTGTTATAGAGCCTCTTCGGCCCAGGCTCCAGGATGTAAACTGCACAAGTGCAAGTTTAGTAACCCTAATGAAATGTGTACCTATATATCGTCGATTCGATAGCAAGTCGGCTATCGTTTTCAAGAAAGGCAAAAAACTAGAAATGAAAATGGTTACAATAAAACAGTAAAAAGCTCTTGCAGATTGTCAGGCTTTGAACTGACTTTGACAAGATGACAATTATAATGCCATATTTAATTACTGGTATTTAGTGTGATAATGAGGTGTTATTTGGTAAATTAATTTGTTTTTGAAGTTTTATATATCTATAATTTGGTGTTATTCGCTTAGGAAGAATTTAATGATTTTTGTTGAAAGGATTAGTTAATTTTTAAGTGTCCCTTATCAACTTCAATTTTTAGCAAAGGCAACCATGTGCTATTAAAACTAACAGAAGTTGAAACAACACATTCATCTTTATTTAATGAAATTAAAGCAGTTTCTTTAATTTTACGTTTTTTAGATGAAGGTTCCTTTGCCAAAATACTAGAAGCGTTCCATTGTATTCTGTGATTGTTATCAAATGCTTGTTGACAAATGTGTGATTTCTGGAATTGTGCATTTCTAATATAAGTTTGGTGTTCTTTTATACGTTTTGATAATGGTCTGCAGGTCTCACCTATATAAAATTTATTACATTCACATGGTATTTTATAGATAACATTTTTAGTAGTTTCATTTTCATTAAGTGGTTTTGTTTTTGTTAGTTTAGATCTAAGGGTGTTTTCTGTTTTGAAAATTGTACGAATGTTAAATTTATTACCTATTCGTTTTATTTTGTCTGATAAACCAGGAATATAAGGAATAAAGAGGTTCGTAATAGGTCTATTTTGATTTTGTCTGATATTTGGTTGTTCAAATTCTATAAAGCATTTTTGAATGAAATTAATAGGATAGTTATTATTAATCAAAACATTGCTCAAAAATTCTTTTTCTGTGTTGAAATTTTGATTATTACAAATTATTTTCATTCGATCATATAGACTTTTTACGACCCCCTTTGTTACCATTATTGGGTGATTTCAATTAAAATTTAAATATCTGTTTGTATGTGTTGGTTTTCTGTATATTTTTGTTTCGAAACTATTCAAGTCTTTTTTTATAAGAATGTCAAGAAATGAAAGTTGTTCATTAATTTCTTTTTCTATAGTGAATTTGATTGTGGGTTCTTTGGTGTTAATATGATTTAGAAAATCGTTAAAAAAATGTTCGTTATATGGATAAGTTGAAAAAATGTCATCTATATAACGCCACCAAATTAAAGGTTTATATTGATAATTTAATTCAAAATTTTCCATAAAAATATTACTTAATAAAGGTGATAAAGGCGAACCCATAGCCATACCATTGTTTTGTTGATAGTAATGGGTATTGTATTGAAAATAAGTAGTTTTTACGCAAAAAGTAAGTAATTCGAGTATTGTGTCAATATTAAGTTTTGTACGTTCACCAAGGTTAGTATCATTTGTTAATTTATTTCTTACAATATTTAAAGTTTTATCAACAGGTACGTTGGTAAATAGACCAACAACATCAAAACTTACCAGAGTATCGTTAGGATTTAAATTAATTTGTGAAAATTAAAAAAAAAATTCCTCCACAACAATATAGAACATATTTACAAAATAAACGCTGTTTGTGTATTTGAACATTTTTTTAATACTTGAAATGGATGTTTTTTACTTTGCCGTAAAATGAAGCCGTATAGTCACAACCAGTAAACGCATGAAAGGACGGCAAAGCTTTACACAAGGTAAAACCTAGAATTTCATGTATATTTGTGACATTGATGTATCTTAATGTCCAACTTCCATCCAAATATGTTTACCTTCATTATTGAACTTTTCAATAAGTCCCAAAGCAATGACAGCAACGGCGGTGTCTGATGTTCGTATCAAAATAATTTTAAAAACAATTTCGGATAAGTGGAATATTATTTTAGTATCGGCTTCTTCATGCTCGCAGTAGTATTCCGTTGATATTTCCTTAATGCCTTTTCCATTTTCTTGGTGAAATTTAGATAGCTCTATGATTAAATTAAATACAGCAGTTCTTTTAAAAACATTAGAAAGTTTCGACAGGTGCCCTGAAGTACCCCAAAAAATTGATGCAGTTCTCGTTGTTAGGTTCTTTTTTTACATCTTATTAAGAACCCTCCAACAACTTTTGGAAATTTGGCTAGATTTATTTTAAGTAAAATATGTGCTTAGAGGGAAACAAATTAATTTAATTTTTGACAAAATTGTAACGCCATCAATTAAGGATGTTGAACGGGATAAGAGAGCTTCTACAGGATTCCGAACTGAAAAGTTTATCATTAGTGGATCTCAGCAATGTCGCCCTTCTAATTTTATAGCATCCTTAAGACAAGATAACTTTAAGCAAGCTCTTGTTTGTTACCTTAACATAGAATGGGAAGATGACATTTACTACCCAATACTTTGTAATAAAACGCTGTATGTTACAGATGGAAATCAATGTAATAAATTTCACCAAGAAAATGGAAGTCATTAAGGAAATATCAACGGAATACTACTGCGAGCATGAAGAAGCAGACACTAAAATAATATTCCACTGATCCAAAATTGTTTTTAAAATTATTTTGATACGAACATCAGACACCGACGTTGCTCTCATTGCTTTGGGACATATTGAAAAGTTCAATAAGGAGGGGAAACATATTTGGGTGAAAGTTGGATATATATATATATATAATAATACATCTTTCATCAATTCTAGGTTCTACCTTGTATAAAGCTTTGCCGTCCTTTAATGCGTTTACTGATTGAGACTATACGGCTTCATTTTACTGCAAAAAAGCCCTTTCAAATATTCAAAATTGTTCAAAGACACACACAGCATTCAGTTTAATGGGTTCTTCCGAAAACATTTCGGAAGGAGGGCTTGACGTCATCGAAGGTTATGTTTGTAAATTATATGGAAGAGCAAATATTCATAACGTTGGATAATTTTGTTAATATTTACCAAGTGCTGAAGAAAGCATTAAATTCTCAAATGTTTCCTCCATGTAAGTAGGTTCTCTTGGAAAAAATAAATAGAACAAACGAAATTGTAGCCATATGGAATTATGCCACAGAGACACAACCATCTTTCTATGATACACCAAGTAAGTAATGGATGGGTTAATAGGGACAACAAGTTTGAACCTCTTTGGTTTAGTGGTCCAGAGTGTGTAGTGGTAGTGGTTCCTCAAGAAATTGATGATATTTTACTTCTTAGTAATGAAAACAAAATTGTTGAAGATAGCGATGATGATTTTACGTCAATTGAATTGTCGAGCGAGGAAGACAATGAATAACTAATATTTTGTTTTCGCATTTCATGAAGTATCTTTTTTCATGTAAACAATAACTTTCTTTTGTTAAAAAATACATTTAAAAACTACATATAGTCAACTTTACTCTAATAAAAATGAATAATTGAAGTTTGTCAAGATTTAAATTAACAAATAAAGAATGTTAATGCAAATTCTCGGAAATTGTACAACATTATTACACGCAGTGATAAGCAGCAAATTGGTAGGGAAAACCTACTTCATTTTACAATTTACATGAACTTAGATTTTTCTATTTAAAATTTTAACAAATGTCAATTTTTCGTTGTTATTAGAGTAAAGTTGACTACAGTTTTCTTTGTTCCAATGTATTTTTTACTACTCATCTTAAAAAATAATCCATATTTTAATGTTTAATTTATGTTTATGTCTAAAGGCTGTTTCTACCATTGTTTTAAACGTTTTGTGATATTATCCAAATGACTAATAAGCAGTAGGTATGTTGTGATTTTTGAGGCTGAAACTAATAAAACTTAAAGTTATTCCTTAATAAGTTAATAAGCTCAAACATAATAAAATTTAGGGTTGCATTTCGTTTTTATTTATTAGTAAGGCAAATTTGTTTTCAATATATTTTAGTTTCTGTACAGGTCCAAACACGACACATGAGGTTTATGATTTAGCATTTTAAGTACTTAGTTATAAAATTTATCATTATGCCTTCTACATTTTTTAAAGGTATTTGTTAAGTGTCCTATTGCAATTAGACCTTTATTAAGTTTAGAATATTCTTACTACGTTTCTTAAAGCCGCTACTTTGAATTTCTATTGGCAACATTAGTCGGTAGGTATTTTGTATTGTCTGTTAATGTGAAAATAGTAATGGCGCAATTAATTCACTGATTAGTTATTAGGCCAGTATGTTTTTGATATTTTGATAGTTTAGGTATTATTGGTGGAATGCTTGAATGCTGCCATCTAAAAGTGGATGTGTTCTAGGCTATTCACTTTTGCGTTTCTTATTTTGTTATATATGTTGTATAAGAGTCGCTATGATTAAAAATTGTTTCAACTATTTAGGCTGCATTTTTAGATCTACCAGATTCGAAGTCAACTTTTTGCTAACTTTAAAAATATTCCTACTGAAATTTTGCCTTATAATAGACGTTAATTTCAGAACGCCTGCAACAAAAATGCTACCGAATTTATCGTCTGCTGATGTGCATTATCATTACTTAATGCTTAGTAAATCGATTGATAAAAAAATATATTTTGAAAAATGACGTTACCAAAATATTATGTCAGCCATTTTGACACCTGTCTGCTATTCATTAAGATGGCAGTAGACACCTCTGCATGCATGTCGACATCAATTTCGAAAGCAATGCTTTAACACTGTTAAATGTTCACCTCGGAAAAATAATATTTAGTAAATATCAATTTATCATTTTGACAGCGTCTGCCAAAAAATCGTCTGCCTTTATGTCCTATTCCTATTACTATTTGGTGACAGACGAATCGATATATAAAAAAACCGTTTTTGAATAATGTCATTCACCAATACTTATGTAATTTTTGACATGTGTCTGCTTTAATAGAGCTGTCAAAAAATCGTCTAAAATCTTAACTATTTCATGAAAAAATAAAATTTTAAAAACATGTTCAACAGAAATAAAAACAAACCCTTTTTGAGTTCACCCCTTCAACTAAAGCTATCACTTTGAAACACGGCAGACGGTCAATTTTGGTATGTTCGATTATCAAACACTCCTTCTCTATTGATAAATTTTTTTAAAGATATCCTTCACTATATTTTCTGCCAGCTCCCATACTATATGATTATATAAATAATTCTAACCCATATTTGTTGCTAAGTAACGATGACCTAAATTAAATTAAAGTTAACTTGCAAGAGAGCATTAAGTGAAATCTTGAAGATGATTTTGCAGAGCTTTTAAACATACAAATTCATCTATGCCTCCTAAGTGTTTTATTCGTAAAATATCAACACAATAACACATTTTTAATATAGTGACCAGCAAGTAATAGAAATTTTTTTTTAAATCGTTCTAGGTCAAACTTGTATGTTTAAGAAACTTTTCATTTTGCCAAGTCAACTTTAAAGGTATCACAAGATGGCTAAATAGGTTTTTATTAGGGTTTAGCCAGCGACGACGTAAAAAAAGATTCAATAGAACAATAAAGCATATCACCCTGCATATTGTTTAGAAAAGTTAACGATGTTGTTTCATAGATATTATTAAGGATACGCTGTATAATAAATTTGAAGTAAATCACCCTGTAAAACCGAAATTGTTTAGGAACACATTGTATTTTGCACTCAGAACTTTTAATTTTGGCAAATTGTACAATTTTTTATTTAAAAAATCGACAACAAACATTTTTCTTTCCGCCAATCACTGTATATTGTTGACAAAACGGAAGAATTTCAAGAAAAAAACACTTGCATAAAGGAATTTATATGTATTCAAAGATACACAATCCACAACTGACTCTACCATTTAGGTCGTTTTTCTTCTAGTTAAGATTTGGCCTCTTTTGGTTAGTATTGCTTTTTAATAATTAAGAGTGTGCGTAAAATATTTAAAATTTATGCATCTTTTAAAGACAATATAAATGCTCTCCTTCAAGGTAATAACACAGAAATGGATACACAGGAAAAATACTGAAAATGTTCCCATGATGAACAGAAAAAATAATCCAAATCACAACACATTCTAAGAGCTGGTTTTCTCTTCAGGCTCTAAATCGAGTTTCACAAACGAATCAGTAGAATCAGACGACAATCTCGTTTCATCAACCGAATCTGTTGGTTTAATTGCTTCTTTGCTAGCATTAGTATCGTTAGCTTTATTTACAGTTCTATCTTTAGGCGAGGTACCATTTTTACTAAACTCCTTCGCAGGTTCTTTAGTTTCTTTATTGCTCTCTACAATGGTATTTTTAGGAATATTTTCTTTGTTATCGACTTTTGCGCACGGCCGTTTTTCAAATCGTCTGTCGAGTGATTTCTTGTCATCTTTTAGTAAGTGATTATACTTTTCGAGATTATTGAGAATTTTTCCGATTTGACAGGCCTTGGCTTGAAGGCGGCTGACCATTTCTCCTTTTTGAGTCAGCTCCATTTCGCATTCCTATAATTATCGAAACAATTTAGTAACATAAATCTACTTAAATAGAAAAGGATGTATCAGTCAGGAAATGTTTACAGCACAGTAATACAGTTTCTGAATACATGCACATAACATTCAAATGTTTACCTTGTCTTGAATGAAACAAAAAAAAAGAATGAAGCGTTTTTATACTTCGATTTTATACTCAACTTAAATGTTCATTAAGTCTACCTTTTAAAAATTACGTCCTATAAAAGTAGAAATGAAAAACTGGAAATCCACCAATAAGACGGTGGTAATCTACTCTGATAGCCAAGCAGAACTAAAGGCAATCAAGACCAACACTACAGCATTCAAAATGGTAGAGAGTTGCTGCGAGGCATTGGACTAGCTAGGTAGTCAAAACAAAGTGACTCACTCTTGAGTTCCATGGCACGAAGGTCACAGAGGCAACGAAATAGCCAAAGCAGGCTCTTGGTGGGACCAGAATGGGAGCAACGGAGTCTCAGGAAGGTGGAACTTCGAATCAGGATAAGGATGACAAGCTAAAGACTTCATTAAGAGTTCCTGACAGAGTGAACATGATATCATTTCTGAAAACTAGTATGCTATATTTGAAATGCCCCAGGGGTCAATTTTAGGATCACATTATTTGATATTACTGAAAACATCACTCAACCTTGCCGATAATATTGGTATCCTCTCTGGATGGTATTCTATAAATCGAACCCATTTTACAGCGGCAAAATGCAAAATATATACAATTAATCATAATTAAAGTATTAATCAGGCCATTTTAATAAGGCCTGACAAATTTAAAGACTATGGGGCCATTTTTTACAAAGAACTGTCCTTTACAAATCACATAAACTTCTTGGTTGACCATGCTTTTAACTTCTTGGGTTTATATTGCATAATTCTAGAGAATTCCGGAATATTTATATAGCTTCGTCAGATATAAGCCTCAATAGTATGGTGCCCATATTAAAACTTTCATATCGATAATCTGGAATCGCTTCAGAGGAAATTTAATAAACTATTTTGACTTAGTTTTCACTTAGAGGATCCCTGGAAGTAAGACGAAGCTATTGTCATCAAGTTTTTCTTTATAAATTGACTATAACTGACAAATAATATTAAATTTTCGGGTTCCTCCACCATACTTTTTATTTGGCACTAACTCGATCCAATATATATAAAATTCCCCCATTCTCTATGGTTTATCTTGATATTTTTAATTAATTCTCTATCCGTAGGTATTTAAGAACTTGGATGTAATGGTTGTAAATTAGGATAATTTTTAATATACAACACGTTTATAAGATTTGTTATTATGGTATTTAACTGTTACTCCACAACTTATGTTCCACCTGTTCTCTAATTGGATTAAGTATCCATAGCTCGTAGGGCAGTGTATTTAAATAAATAAATACAGATTTCGTTAAAAATTATCAAAAGCTCCTAAATTTTAAAAGCAACTCATTTCCCTGGAAACTAAATATTTTTACACGAAACTCATTTTTCAATGTTATATTTATTACATATATTAAATTAGTTTAAGTAATGTGTAAAAATTTTGAGTTTTATTCATTTCTTTCACTCTAATAACCTGGGAACAAATAATAAAATTGTTATGCTTCTAACATCGAACATCAGATAAGATGAGAAAAACTGAAATAAAAAGTAAATTGAATCCATTATAAAACATAAAATATCAAGCAACAAATGTAGGATGAGATTATGAACACTTACTTGCAACTTTCTGTACATTTCTAAATTAATTAATTTAATATCGTCAAGCTGTCTTCTGAGCGAAACAATAGTATCCTGTTTTTCATGAATGTCCTTTTCTAATAATTTCATGGCCACCTCCATTTCGGCCTTTAAACACATCTAAAATAATAAAATTAACAAAAATAAATACAATGATTAACAAGGTCAGATGGGCAATAAGCCAATTTCAACAGTACAAATCGCCGGGGTTAGATGAGATATATCCAGTACTTCTACAGAGAGGACAGGATCTCTCTGTAAAGCTGGCCATACACCATGCAGTTTACCGGAAGGCGGACCTATCGATTTGCAAACCGGAAGGCAAACTGTATCGTTAGTGGTCATAGTGGCCGGAAGGCCGGGCCTGAACTCTCGGCCTCCCAAAAAATAGTCAGGGCTTGATTATTTACCTTCCGGCTAGGTTTTTTGCTTGCAAGTCGAAACGTGTATTGTGACGATATGGGTACAGGCCGAGAGTTATCAGGTTCCAGTCGTAATTCGTTTATTATGTGCATATGCGAATTCACTTGTCGATTTATTAACCTCTGTTTTGCCCATTTCAAACGTTTTCGCTTTATTTTTTGCTGTTTTTTAGATAATAAAGCAACTTCTATTAACATAAAATCATTTTCCTAGATCTTCTCTAAAACTTTTCGCTTTGCACCACACTAAAAACTGAACAAAACCCTCCGAATAAAACGTAACGTGTATGCCTTAGCCGAGAATACAGGCTTGCTTCGAGTTTGCGAATCGAAAGTCCTGCCTTCCGGTAAACTGCATCGTGTATGGCGGCCTTAAGATCATCAGAGGCTGTATAGCTTGGGGATTCATACCTACAAAATGGCAACAGGTGAAGTTATATACCTGGCGAAGGTAGGCAGGATACCGGACCAGGCACCAAAGTCATTCAGACCCATCAGCCTATCGACGTTTATGCTGAAAACCCTTGAAAGGTTAATCGATAGGTACGTAAGAGATAGTGCTCTAAAGGCAAACCCGCTAAGCAACTGTCAATATGCATACCAAGCAGGAAAATCTACGGACTTAGCCCTAGACGACTTGAGTAGGCTGCAATCGATATCCATAGAGAATAAAGAAATAGTACTAGCCACTTTTCTCGTGCCTTCAACCACGCGTCACCAGATTCGATCGGAAGAGCCCTTGAAGGAAAACAAGTCTCAGGCACCATCCATGAATGGATTGAGGTCAGCCTTCAAAATAGGACTATGGTACCCACCTATGGCGAGGCAACACTTAAAACAGCAGTTGGGAGCCAATCTAGCGGATGGTCTAATCCAAAAGCTTCGGGCGGGAGGCTTTCACTGCCTGGGCTACGTAGATGACTTGACGATTGTGGTGCGAGGAAAGTTCACGGGCACCATATCGGAAGGAAGCCAAAGAGCCCTTAACATCGTAGACTCCTGGTGCAGAGACGAACAAATGTCAGTTAATTCAGATAAATCAACAGTGGTGGCATTCATCAAAAGGAGAGATTTAACAGGACTAAAGCAAATGAGACTAGCTGGAGAAGCTATACGCTTCTCCAAAGAGGCCAAATACCTGGGAGTCATCTTTGACCAAAAACTTACATGGGAGACGCACATCCAAAAAGTGGCGCTAAAAGCAACAATGGTTCTAGGTATATGATGTAGAGGAATGTGTGGGAAAAACTGGGGATTGAACCCGAAAATTACTCTATGGTTGTACACAAGGGTGGTTAGACCCATGATAACATATGGAGCAATCGCCTGGTGGACAAAAACCAGACAGGTAGAGGCGATGAGAAGGCTAAATGGGGTACAGAGACTAGCTTGCCTCTGTGTTACCGGAGCCATGAGCACAACGCCAACAGCAGCGATGGAGGTATTATTAAATCTACCCTCAGTCCATGTTCTCATACAGGGCGCAGCGACGACTAACACAAGGCCAAACAACACTAATAAAAGGACACGGCACCGAAAACAATAAACTATACTGCGAGATTAAGGAGGACAAAATCCGCAGTATAACTTTGAAAAGACATTTTCAACACAAACACCACCAATGGATAAAAGGCCCACCCATAAGGGCAGACATAGTCTGGTATACAGACGGGTCGAAAATCGACCAAGGAATAGGAGCCGGAATCTACGAACCAAGGACAGAGACCAAAATCTCGATACCTATGGGCACACTCCACAGTATTTCAGGCGAAAATTACAGCTATCATCCTCTGTATAGAGGAAATGATCAGGAGGAAGGTGAGCAACAAGACAGTCGTTATCTACTATAGCCTACTATATCAAAGCAGTATCTTCCAATATAGTAACATCAAAGTTAGTATTGGACTGTAGAAATATGTTGAACGAAATAGGAAGGCTTAGTAGAAAAGTGACCATGGCGTGGGTGCCAGGACACGAAGGCCATGGAGGCAACGAGATGGCAGACGAATTAGCCCGAGAAGGCTCGTCCCAGCCACTAACAGGACCAGAACCATTTTGCGGAGTCGCAAGGCCCATAGCCAAGACATCCATTCAAAAAGGGATAGAAAAAGCGTCCCAGAGGTGGCGGTTTAATTTACCGGGACATAGACATGCCAAAGATTTCATCAGCAAACCTTCGGCAAAATTAACAGCAGACTTGTTAAGTTATAATCGGAAGTCAATAAGAATCATAGTGAGACTACTAACAGGACACTGCCGACTAAAGAGACATATGAGTCTGATAGGCCTGGCGGATGAAACCCTGTGTAGGTTCTGCCAAGAAGGGGAGGCGTCGCGGCAAAACACATTCTCTGCCACTGTGAAGACTTTCGAGGTTGTGCTTCGAAACTGCGAGGACAACCAATCCAGAAGCGTTAAGTTACACCATGGAGCCACTGTCAAGACTTTGGAGTCTGATCAAGAAGACACGGTTGGACACAATACTCTAAGTACAACGAGGGTTGTAATAGATCTTACAGGTCGCAGTGACATAAAGGCGATGACGCGACGCCTCCTCCACACATCTATCTAATAGCATGCACATTTTATCATTATGCCAATTAGCCTTGTGGTTAATTTAGAATAACAAATATTTTTAGACACATGTTATTATTCATATGCAAATAACTTGTATTAAACTAACCACAAGAAATATGTGATAATATATTTTTTTATCTATATTAATCAGATATTTCCGGCCATAATTTTCCATAATCTGGTGTCAAAATTGGCAAAATTTTATTTATTCTAACAATAGAAATGCAAAAATTATGTATGAAAAAACTTGCTAAAAGGAAAAATAATTAAGGATAGGTTCATTAGCCAAACAATGCCTGTCATTAG
>JAEQML010067971.1:0-18656 GCA_016904865.1 Pissodes strobi | reverse complement strand
TGTAGTTGGGTTTTTATAACCTGTAAGGTAGGCAGCGTAAATAAATATATGCATACATTATTTATTTATATATATGTATTTTTTTCTCAAGTAAATTTTTGACGATGCTAAACATAATATGTAATTGAGCAAATAAAGCATTTATTATTATTATTAACATCACAGTGATATTCGGTCGATATCAAAGACAGCCATTATCATGACAAATTTAAAATTGATCAATTTTGACAGTTCATAACCAGTTTCCTTAGTAAATTTTAAACGTTAAAGATATCGTAACTTGCCTATGTTCCAAACGAGGAATCTGACCACTGGACTAACTAGACCTGGTGGAATAACCTGACTGGACAGCAGATAAAGTGCAAGTGATGTTAATCCACCAGCCACTAATATAGCCTAGTGGCGTATGACCGTAAAGGATCTTAACACTCATTGCAACAAACTGACTTGTCACAAAATTAAAGATTAAAGTGGAAAAATAGTTTCAGTTTCAGTTTCAAATCTTTATTTGTTCAATTTACATAACCAATGGTTGTAGAACATGTCAAATTATAAAAAAAGAAGGTGTACATAGTTAAAAAAAAACTTATACCAATAAAGATAAAACAATATAAAATTAAAAAGTAAACATCCATACACACACACACACAACTTATAACACGCATACAAAGAAAACAAACTACATTTATACCTTACACCTTTTTAAAATCTAAATACATTAGGAAAAACATGTTAATACCTACTTACGTGTTAATATATCAAAATATATAAAATTTCATAAAATCTTACAACTTACAATGGCTTGAAGTAGCTTTCCTTTCCACTGAAACTCTGATAAAACTTTGATTGCTTTTTCTTTATCTTCTTCATTACGAAAGCATACAAAAGCATAAGGACAGTTGCGTTTGGGAGTCTTTATTTTGTTTGAGTTTAATTTTAGTTTCTCATTTAACAATTTTCGAAATTCCTATAAAGAAAATTGATATTAGCAAATATCCCCACTTATATAATTTTCAAAAAACTTACGCTTATTCCGTAGAATTTAGGCAAATTTTTTATCTCAATTTTAAAATTTTCGGATGAAAATTCACCTCTTTTTAGGTAAGCGTAAGGATTTTCTTCTTGCTTGTCAGCAATGATTTCATTTTCTTCTTTGTTTTCGGTATTATCTGAACTTTTACCTCCTTCACTCTGACTCATTGTTAATTTAAAGTTTTAAAAAACAAAGAGGTATAAAACAAAAACATAAACAATAATAAACATAAAATACAAAAAAAAAAACAGGAAAGTACTTAAAATTTGAAATGAATTTCTTAACAACTCTCACTTAAGAAGCAGTTAGGTTAGGTGGTGATTTGCGTCTAGTCAAGGCTTTGACAAAATGACAATCCCCTTGTCAAAGAGTCTAGGTGTTAGTCCACATGCATACGTGATCACGGATATCCGTATACGTGAAACGCACACGTTGAATTTTGCCCATCCACATGGAACTTTCGTGATACGCATCCGTATGTGTTTTGACATGCGAATCGAGTTTTTTTTTTGCAGCAATTTGAATTTAGTTTGTATTGTATATGGCAGTTACTGCTGCTAGTTAGTTTTGTAAGTTTTGCCTACCTTAGAAATTAATTCAGAAAGATCTCTTTTACTTACGAGTGTTATGTGTAGGAATTTAAAGAGAAATACTGCGTGGGAAGTATCCAATTATAATAAAAAAATTAAATTGGTATATGTAGCATATTTAGCAAAATTAACGAAGAAAGTTCTAGGCCCCATATTCAGGACAATATGGACAAAATCAATTTTTACTGAGGAAGCACGAAACCTTTATGGATGTGGAAATATATTGCTTCACGAGTTAGAAGATAACCAGTCTAATTTTTTTAATTATTTTAGAATGTCATCTGCAATGTTTTTTCCATACTAATGACACTGTTATTAGGTATCAACCGATTTTTAAAACAGATATATTCCAAGAGTGAATAATCCAACCGCAGTATCCACATTTATAGGGAGATTCTGCCAATTTATATTAAGTTATTTTTCATTAATTTTATCAACTAAACATTAACTTGACATTATCATTAAGCAACTGCCAAAGTTAAAATTTTTTAAATTATCTCTCTCTGTCACTCAGCCGCAACCATCACACTCAAACGGATACGTATACCGAAAAAGTTAAAATTAACCAACTTTCATCCGTTTTGACCTTGACGGGGAGTCAAGTCGCTCTCCTGATACACAATTGGATGTTGTTGGTCACGTGGGCACAACGGATCCGTAATCACGTATGCATGTGGACTAACACTTAGGCATATATGTGGAGCGTTATAAGGTCCTTTACACAAATAGTGCACTATATAAAAATCGGCCTTTCCTATTGGTCGATCCGCATGGCCCTCCGCTCGCTAAGTAGGCTCAAGAAAAGGAAACTAACCAGGTGCTAACCCAAACTAACCCAAAATCTAGGAAAAAAACTGTTTAGAAACATAATCTTATAAAATATAGAATAATAATATAATAAAAATAATTAAACATAATCTTAAAACAAAATAATAAAAAATAGTAACGGGGTTTGAACGGTTAATTTTTATGTTTGTTTTTTTTTAATAATTTTAGGTACGCCTTGAGTTAGCACTTGGTTAGATAATGTTTGTTAAGCTCCCGTAGCGAGCGGAGGTCCATACGTGAAGTGAAATATTAGATGTACTAAAATAGTAAACAAACCCTCTAAAAGTAAACAAACCATGCCCCGCCCAATATGGTTTATAACCGCTGCTCGCTAGTACTAATTGCGAATCAGCTGTCAGTGCTGTCACACAACCACCCACAACATTTCTATTATAATTTACAAGATAACGTGAAACCAAACCACAACAAATTGAAATTACTAGTATTACTAGAGTAGAATATTATCGCCTTAACCGAAACATGACTAAAAAACGCAGACTATCAGGTTCATCTCCAGTAAAAATTGAAATAAAAGAGGAAAATATAGGTAATGAATATTTAATGGCGAAAGGCAGATTAAAGGGAGTTCTCAAGCAATTAACAGAAAAGTCTTCCGAGGAGGAGAGCGAGTCATCTGATGAGGGACAGACGAGAAGACGCAGAAGGTATGTAAAAAAATTATCACTCGATCAACAATAAATATTAACAGCACAGTGGTCACTGTATTACAGCCCTGACTATTGGTCTAGTAAGCAGGTAACATCGGACATTTACGATAATTGGAGCGGTATGTATCTGAGCGTTTGTTAATTTGTGTTCCATTAACCAACTGCGTTCTGTAATTCAATTGAATCTACCGATGCATGTACCACAATCCAACTTTATGGATCTGCTATTTGTGTCGGTACATGTCGGTTTGTTTACACCTTATATTGGCATAACCTACAAATTTAACCTGCGAGCCTGTTGATACTTAAATACTTTTGAAATTCTAAAAATAATTTTACTATTACATTTATTTTTAGAGAGAAATAATTAAAATACCTTCAACATTTTCAATATATTTTTCAATACAAACGTTAATTTTTTCTTCTTTTATGTTTTCTGCATTGAAACTGAAACCATTTTATAATGCCTTCAGTTTCCGAATCACTACTATCTAATATTTGAAAGTAGCCAAGATTGCAATAGCTTGACATTTATTAGGTATTCTGCATTATAACCAATTTTTTTTTTAGATTATTCGTGAAATCGCGACCCGCACCGTTCCATTCGACAATAACCATTTACCTGAACGTATCAACATTAATCAGCTGATTACTGCTGTATATCTACCGGTAGATACCGTTACAATTATCGTAAATACCCAATATGATCCACACCTTAAAGTGTACATAGTCACTCAGCAGTTAGTGATTCTTCTTTGTCACCATTTCTTTCAACGCTTTATAGTAATGCAAAGGCAATTTGCTGAAAGTGGTTGATTCTGAATCTTTGTTTTAGTCTTGTAGTAAAGAATAAATATTTATAATAAGAAGATTAGTGGTTAATCTTTAGAAATGTTTTTTTTTTTTGCTGATTGAAGTCAATGCAAAGTTGAAAACAATCGTTTGCTCTTCTTATCTGACAACCAGGGAAGATCTCTCTTTCATCCCTTAAGCAATGACAAAAGTTTAATCCTTGAACACATTATTAAACCTGGTGCATGCCTTAATGATGTCCTTGGAAATATTGAAAACTTAACTAAAACATTTAGTATTAATGATTATGTTCTACTGATGGCGGGTTCCAATGATTTTTTTCATAAAAAGGTTCCTAATATTCAGGTCATTTTAAAAAAAAATTGAAAACTGTTCTCATACCAATTTTATAGTAGTTTCGGTTCCTTATCTAGAGCCTTACAATACATTTAGTTATAAGACTGATTTAGCAATATTTAAATATAACTCTAGGCTTAAGTATATGATAGATAGTTTTAATTCTAAGTCTGAAAATGTTGTCCATTTTGTTGATTGTAATATGTTTCCAAAAACTAGAATTAATCTCAGAAGACTTAGCAACATTATCCTAAATTTAGTGGCATCAAATAATATTTTTAAGCAGAAAAACCTAACATTTATTAAAACAACTTCAGTTCCTGAAATAACTCACCATATTAACACATCTAATAATCATTCTACAGATTCAAATATGTCACAAAAGGAAAATGATAGTAAAGAGGAAAGTTGCAAGGTAGTTGATGATACTTCTATAAATGATGATCTTATAAATAAAAGTACTAATACGAATTTTTTATAGCCAGGCCTCCTCCTCAGGGGGCTTCTAGTAAACTAAACTTAACAATCGAAGATTCTTCAATAATTTCACTTCTTTTACTAAATATACAATCCTTACGAAATAAATGTGATACTTTTTATGTGTTTTTGGATAGCATTGGTTTTCCTGACATAATATTGATTAATGAGCACTGGTTAAAACCCGGTGAATGTTTTTGTATACCAGAGTATGAGTTAGTGAGTATAGTGTGTAGAGAAAATTTTTTGCATGGTGGGACACTTATACTCTTAAGAAAATCTTCGCACCTTGGCTGCTCTTTTGTGGGAATTGATAAGTATAATCATCTAATAGAAGAGAAGACATTTGAATTCACGGTATGCTTTTGCAAGCGGCTTAGATTATATATTATTTGTTTGTATCGTTCTCCTTCAGGAGTAATAAAAGAGTTTTTTGACCGCCTGGATTTGATTCTATCCACTATTCCGTCTTCTTCAAAAATTATCTTGGCCGGTGACTTTAATATTAATTTTAATGACAGAGATTCTGTAACTACTAACCTGCTTGCAAATATGCTTGTGACATATGGACTGAATATGCATGTTAATGGGCCGACTCAGATCACAGATGGTTGTTCAACTTTGATTGACTATTGTTGTTCAAATTATGAGGAAGTATCCTGCTCAATTTTGAATGCGGGCATCTCTGATCATGAGGCGGTCAGTTGCACTGTAAAACTCCCAAGAATTGCAAGGCAGCAATCCAGACGTAGTCCTGGTAGAGTGTTCAGTTCTCGTAATTTTAATAGGTTTTGTTCCTTGTGTGATGGAGTAGATTGGCAAAATGTGAATTTCAGTTTTGATCCTATTGCTAATTTTTACAATATGTTGTGCGATGTATTTAATTTGGCATTTCCCATACAACTAGTTAAGAAAAAAAACAAGAAGCCTAAGCTTTGGCTTACTAAAGGTTTAAGAACATCAGGGAATAATTTACGCTCCTTAAACTACTTAAAAAAATTCAGCAATGATCAAAGTTTTCTTGACTATTGTAATGCTTATCGTAGTGTCTATAGGAAGCTCATTAAATCTGCAAAAAAGGTGTACTATAATAAGAGGCTTTTTGAGGCTAAGAATAGGCAAAAGGAAAGCTGGTCCATAGTTAATGATTTTCGCAAGAACTCAGTCAAAAACAGTCCAAATATTGATCCAGACCACTTGAATACATTTTATTGCAATGTAGCGAATAATTTAACCCAAAACCTGGCATCCCCTTCAGACCCTTTGTCTTTTCTTAAGAATGTTGATAACACCACTGGTACATTTGCTTTTTATGATACAAACATGCATGAAATTAGGACAACTATATCTGAAATAAGGGACAAAAAGTCTAGTGGTGAAGACAAAATCTCCCCGAAAGTGCTTTTGCGGCTACCTGATACGGCTCTGGAAGCGCTGTCCGTTGCTGTCAATAATTCTTGGGCTGAGGGTGCATTTCCTGCTTGTTTAAAGTCTTCTTTGGTGATTCCCTTGTTCAAGGGTGGTGAAACTCGTGATCCTTCCAATTATCGCCCAATTTCCTTACTTCCTACCCTATCCAAAGTCATAGAAAAACTCGTGAAGAAAAGGATTTGTAATTATCTTCAATCATTAAAGGTATTAACTGTCAGGCAATTTGGATTTCGGACATCTAGTAGCACCCAGGATGCAATTTACAGTTTTCTTGAGGGTGTTTATTTTGGTGTGAATCAGGGTAGTGTCTCGGCAGCGGTTTTCTGTGATCTGTCCAAGGCCTCATCAGGATGTTTTGCTGTGCGAGTGGTGAGGGAAGAATTAGGTCCACAACTAGCACGGACAGTTTACTTCTCTTTGTTTGAGTCTCACCTTAGGTATGGTATACCATTCTGGGGTGTTGCAAATCAAGGCCTACTTAATGTGCTTTTTGTTCTCCAAAAAAAAGCTGTTCGCCTTATTGCTAACATTACTCATAGGGATTCTTGTAGACCACATTTTGTGACTCAACGGATTTTAACTCTGACTTCCCTTTTCATATTAGAGACGACAACCCTTATCTTTAAAAACCACAATGCACTCCAGGGACCTGCTCCTCAAATTGAGACGCGTCAGGCTCACCTTTTACCATTACCAATTCCCAAATCTACTTTAGTAAAAAAATCATTAATTTATGAGGGTCGAAAAATTTTTAATCATTTACCAACCAATTTAAAGACAGTGCATTCCGTTGAGACCTTTCGTTGCTTGCTAAAAAAATTACTTTTGAGTAGGGCATATTACACTTTGACTGAATTCTACCAGGACACGCTTTGACATGTAGATATGTATTGCCATTTGTATAATGTATAATGGATGGAAAATTCTGACACGGATTATTATAATGAGTCTGGGCTTGACAAGTTTGTGAGTTACTTATTTTTTAGGTTTAATTTTTGTTTTTTTACTTTTTTGTTTTATTGATTGTTTTGTTTTATTGACCATTTTATTTTATTGACCATTTTATTTTATTGACCTTTACTTTTACTGGCTTAACTTTTATGCCGAGCTTTGAACTTGGTGATCTATTATAATGATTGTACCACGTCATGTTGTATTTCATTGCTTGTCTATTTGTTTGTATTTGATTGTTCTGGGTGTTTAGCGTGGTTTAAGTTAGGTTAAGTTAAGTTAAGTTTAGTTAACTTGTGGTGCGGTTCGGCGACTTGCCGGGTATTCTGGGGTGACGGGATGTTTGTGTTCCTGGAATTGCCGGAATACTTATGTCTTTGGATCGCCGCCATGCCATGGTTGGAAGTGGGGCTGCACCATGAATGTTGATGTTACCTGCTTTTATTTACCTACGCTTTGTCAACAAAATTTATGATTTTAGACTAATAAAGCACTTTTTGAATTGAATTGAATTGAATTGAAATATATCAACTTCATATTTAACGTCAGTGTATGTTTTACTGTATTAAATAAAAACTTAAATATTCTTACTACTAGGGTTGCCGATCTTTCAGAAAAGTTTCGATTCCTGGGATCGGTCCAAATCGAAAGCAACAGAATCGATTCGCGATTAAATCGGATATAGTAATATCGATCTTTAGTTAGTTACTTAATAACAATACTTAAGAATTTGTGATGTAATAATAATAATGATTAAGTACAATGTATTACGCCACATAGGTACAATTCTATGAAAAATATAATTAAAAATACTTAAAACAAACTTACCTATACTAAAATACTTCTGCACTATACTGTACTGCAGCTTACAAAACGAGCAATAACTGGACCAACTGAACTGGACTATTGTTTCAAATGTCTTACTTACATCAATCAGTGCAAACAGCAATCGTAAATAGAGAAATAACAGTCTTTATCAATTTAACGACCAAGAAAAATTCAAAAAATATGTCAAAATAGGCACACTAACACACCCTCAATTGAATATTGAATCGCAATGATAAAAGAATGCATGATACAGTATTACAGTTAGCATTTTAGAATTATCCCGAACGCGCGGCGGGGGATTCCCGGAATAATATGGTTACGAATTTGCGATTACGATGTTGTCGATGGCCTTGCCTGTATCGCATATTATTGCATTCAATAATTTATTAATTTTTACGAGGCCGACATAAAATTGTAAGTATCGATTCTAAAATCGCTTTTAAAAAGATCGATCTTCGATTAAATCGACCCAAAGAGAATCGATTCAAAAGATCGATTTTTTAACTTAAATAAATCGATCTTCCAAAAGATCGATTCTAGATCGGCAACCCTACTTACTACCTATAATTAAATATTGTCATATAAAAATTAGTTTTTAATTTGTGTTAATTCAGCACCATAGCTCAATTCAGGCTTGTGGGGTCAGTTTAGGCTTTTAGCATACACTGTTGGAAATAAAGGCTTATTATTATTATTATTATATGGTTTGAGTATTTTGATTAATAATTCAAGGCATATATTTATTTACTCACATTTGTTGGCATAATTATATTAAGTAAAACTTATCACAAGGTTTATCCATTTTTTGGTTAATTTACAAAACATAACTTTTTGAAAGTAGATACTCTTTAAAGTGATCTCCAGACAGATGCTCAAAACATGACTGCTATCATCTATAAAACATAAAGTCTACGCTAAATTGGAACCTGAATACTATCAAATCAAAAGTGGGCTGATATGTAAGCTTACATTTAAAATAGAACACTGCCATATAGATATACTTAATAAAATATTATTTTTAAGAGGAAACATATTGGATAGTTTTTGCAAATAATTTTGGATATTGGGTGCTAGTTCCTTGTCTTACATCCTTCTGTAAACTGCAGTAATATTATTACTTACCTATATTTTAGCGATAAAAAGAGAAGAAATCAGATTATTCCTGCCCCATACCATCATACATATGTGATGAAACTCTATGATCGCAGTGTGGATTTAGCAAGATTTGAGGAAGAAACTCCATTATATCCACTTTGCAGAGCCTGGATGGAAAACCAGCCAAAAAACCCACAAAGAATAATCAAGTAAGATCATTTATCAAAAAAAAACTGTTATATAAATAGTGGACTGGTATTTGGTAGGAATACCTATATCACTAACGAAATCACAATAGGTACAATTTAACAGACATACTTAGTAATATGAGGGAATTGATAGTACTATGGCTTGGTGGGATTTAACATCCTTCATCTTTGAATGTGGTATTATTGTAATAAGATTAGTAGTTTAATACTGCAGCATATTTGGAAGTATTTCCAGCCCGCTATGTAATACAGTTAGTAAGAAATAGGGCAGGAGGGTTTGTTAAAATGTTTACGCTGAAGTCTGGCTATTTTTGACAAATTATTAAGGCAGATCATGTCCTTTTTTAAACGATGTTAACATGAATTGTCATTGTTTTCCTTTGAGGGGTGATTCAAAATGGTTCAATAATTTAATGTAATGAAAATACAATATTTAATGTAGCGATAAATAACATTGCCACAAACATTTTTAAAATACCACATTCATTTGACATCTCAGCTTCCAAATGAAACATAAAGTTTAACTGTTTTAGAAGGAGAACTTCATCACCAGAACTTGACAATACTGATGTTTGGGATAATTCTGCAGTTGATGTTAGGAGATTACCCCCTCCCTCAAAACCATTTGAAACTAGAATACCCTCACCTTTGCCAGAGCAACTTGAACAGAATAAAGACACCATTAATTTGAACTATGTAAGCATGCTTTTAATAAAATCAGCATAAATAGGTATACAATAATATAGCTGAAGTTACATTCCCAATAGCTGTTTCTTAATGATTTGTAAACAGAAACTCTTTAATTTTAGGATGCGTGTTCTCCTGCTGATAAAAACACTCTCATACGAAATCATCTTCAACGATGGGTCAAAGTAAAAAAAAAATGGATTGAAGCAGCAGGAAGAAATGAAGAGCGATACTCAAAGAGCTTTGGAATTCTACAGACAATTTATAACAAGTAAGTTCACTCCATTTCCCCTAATTTCAATTATGCGTTAAAATGAGTTATTCATGTTGCATCAGTAAGAGATTTTTTTATTTAATGTAGTTTCTTTGAGACTATACATTTGAGCGGAGGTATTTGAAATTAAAAATTTCCTGTATATTATATGTTATATGGTTTAAAAATTTAACTGATAATTAATTTTTAGGGCTCAGGACCATATAGAGTAATAACTGCAAAAACTACAAAAATCAGGAACCGTTTAGGAAAAGTCGAGGGAAAAGTAGAAAAATATTCTGATATATATTCAATAATTTATACTTCAATAATTATTCTAAATAAAATATATTAAGAGTAAACAATGTTCTTATAGGAACTAAAACATATAAATTTATAACATAATTACAAGTACAAATTGTTTAGTTTCCTAAAATGAAAATTATCTAAAGCGATAGATAATTTGGCTAGAGTCCACAACTTGGCCCCATAGAGAAGGAATAACCAATAAAAATTGAATGTTAAATATCACAACAATTTACTAAATGAAATATGTTTTCTATGTAAGTAAACAAATAAACAGCAAAATAAGAATGTTTAAAAAAACAAATATAAATACTTAAACTAACCCTATTTTTACTACATGAATAGAATACAATGCATTTCATTAATAAAAAAGTATGTTACCAAATATTGTACAAAGTTAATGCACACAAAAACTTACTTTTACTGCTAAAATTTCGTTTAATTTTTTATTGTGTCACAACAACATATTTATATTTATGTTAGATACAGTTTCAGCCAAAAAGCAAGAAACATGAGAAACTTCCATTTTCAGTTTGAAAAAAATATATATTTGATAAAATTGCGAAATCAAGAAAAACTACTGTTTAAGGTGTCGCCTACAGGGACTGCAAAAAACATAAAAATGTACTACCCTCGCAAAATAAAAAAAAAATTGAGATCGTTCATGGTATGAAAGAAGCTAAACTCTACGCCACGGTTCTGTAGATAATAAATAATGGAAAATAATTATTTTATTCCTCTTTTAGATTATATACTTCAAGATTTTGAAAAACTATTATGAAATAATTGTCATTTGGCCCTATTTTAAGTAATCCTTCATTAACATAAATTATAGGAGAAAACTTACTGCTGTTTAAAATATTAATTCGAAATAAAGCATCTGATGAAAGAAACTTTTGAAAATAATTTCCCAAATAGTTTTTTTAAAATACTTCCTATATCTGTAGCTATTGCAGAACGAAGTTTTTCAAGGCTGAGACCTACAAACAAGCACGAGACCGACTCGTTGGGCTTGCAATTTCGTATGTACCGGGTGTTTCACTATAAATGGTACCCCCCTTTAACTTTTTCAATTGACGTTTTAGAAAAAAACGTCAAATACAAAAAATAAAGGGTATGATGTGAAGTTTTTTGTGGCATAGCACAGTTGTATACAGGGTGTTCCACAAATGCGGGATTAAAGAAAGTTTTATTTTTTTAAATGGAACACCCTATATATTATTGCATATTTGGATTTCGCGGAGAATTCTAGACATATTTCATAAATAATGTCCTATACCTATCTGTTACTGTTTTTGAAGTATTGACAGTTGAAAATCGACCATTTACCAAGTCAGCCTGTAAAATCTAAACGGCTAAAGATAGAGCAAAATGGTTTGCACTTTCCTATATTGGTTTTTCATAAGCTATCGTTCGACACTAATTTTAGACTTAACCAGAGGTTAAATTTAACCGGAATTTCTTAACCTCTGGTTAAATAAAAAATTAATGTCAAACGACAGCTTATGAAAAAACAAGATAGGAGAGTGCAAACCATTTTGCTCTATCTTTAGCCGTTTAGATTTTACAGGCTGTCAAACTTGCTAAATGGTCGATTTTCAACTGTCAATATTTCAAAAACAGTAACAGATAGGTATAGGACAGTATTTATGAAATATGTCTAGAATTCTTCGCAAAATCCAAATATGCAATAATATATAGGGTATTCCATTTAAAAAAATAAAACTTTGCTTAATCCCGCATTTGTGGAACACCCTGTATACAACTGTGCTATGCCACAAAAAACTTCACATCATAACCTTTATTTTTTGTATTTCACGTTTTTTTCTAAAAAGAATTGAAAAAGTTAAAGGGGAGTTCCATTTATAGTGAAACACCCGGTACGTCGCGTCGCACAGAATAATTGCAAAGTAAAAAATTAAAATTGACTTGGTCGAAATATAGACGAGAAAGAAGATCCTTCTGCTGAACTAGACTATCGGAATTATTTCATTAGAGTTGAAACAAACTTATGTATGCAGCTCCAAAATGAAATATGGGATTTTTTTAGAATCAATTTTTAACAATCATAAAGTTACATTTAAAGGATCAACTAAATATCTAATCAATCACTTCTTATTAGTGAAATTACATTTAATCAAGAAACTGATGAAAGAATATCAATTTCTGAACAGTTGATTGGCTTCAATTTGCATATAAATAATAATCATTCGATCTAGATGACAATTGCATTGCATCGGTGTCTGTCAAATTATATTTCGCAGTCTCGTCTCATATTACCAAAACATCATGTAGTTGTAGCTTGTTGCACGAATTCGGTACGACGTTAAAAGTGCTGAAAAACAAAACACTAACTCTAATGTGTGGCGTTTTACGCCGCTCGCATCTCTAGCTTCAGTGTTGTTTGTCGTACGGTACGGTGCGGAAAATTTCGGAGTTAAACAGATTATCGAGCGCTTTATTTGTATTTTTGTGGGTGTTTTGCTGATAGCTTTTGTTTTTTTCAATACGAGAAAACATAAGAAGAATAAGAAAAAAAGTGGACAAGCTTTTGAAGATTTTACACAAAGAGCTAATACGTAGTTCAAGTAAGTTTTAATTTTATGTTTTTAGTGAAAGCTAAATATGCAAGAAGAACCGTCTGTTCTTCTCGGGCTAGGCCGACAAAAAGACAATATAAGCCGCTCTTTTATCGCTCGATCGGCTCGGTGTTTATAATCTAGTATCGTTAATTTCGCGGTCAGAAGATTAGAGGCATTTATGACTATTTATTTATTTATTTCTGGGACCTAATTTTTGACAAGGGAGTCCTGCTTGCATTTTATCTTAAATGTTCATACTATTGGTGGAAAAGAGAAGGTGGTTGCCACTCATTGTGTGCAATCGTGCAAAAAGGGCTCGGTTACTTATTGTGTGCCAAAGAATGTTACCACTTATTGTGTGCCAAAAAACTGTTGCCACTTATTGTGTGCCGAAGTGTTGCCACTACTTATTATGTGCGAAAAATATCTGCTGTAAATATTGTCAGCCACTTATTGTGTGCTTGAAATTTGCGAAGCATGCCGGCATTTAAATTGTGCCTAAATGTTTTCGATCACTTCCTTTGTGTCAAAAATGTTGCCAAATTCTTGCCACGTATTGTGCGCCAAAAATGTCTGCACTTAAATTGTGTAGAAATATCACTCATTATGTCTAAATAGTTATTTGTTTTACTAGACAGCAAAGTAGTGGATTGACTGCCGCGGCTGATAGTTCATAGCCGAGCGTAGCTAGGCTAGGAATTCAGCTAAGGCAGTTAATCTACTTTGCTCCAGAGTTGAACATATAATTTTTTCTCCGATTGTTTATAATGATATATGTATATTGTATATTTGCAAATTATTACAATTCCCACAATCTTTTTATTTTTCCTGTAGTGATAAATTAAAACAAAATTTGATAGAAATCGCAATTGTTGGAACGGTTGGTTGCTATGGAAATGTATATGTCCATAATAATTATAGTTTGACAACTTATGTCAACCGTTTTATTCCCATGGAGACTAATCATTTTGCTGCCTAGGCAGGAAAGTACTTACTTTGCTGCCAAGGCAGGAAAAGTAATAATTTGCTGATTGATATGTGTCTACAAAATTAATACTTGCTGTCAATCGGAGAAAAATGTATTTTACTTAAGATATTAAGCAGAAATTTTTCTTTTTTTAATAGGTAGAATTGAAGTGTATTTTACATATTCCGTATTTTGATGCATTTTTGATTGACAAAACCTCAAAGAATTATAATATAATATTTTCTTCAGGTTATAGAAGGTAAATATTTCTTACAGATTCATCCTCAGATACGGAGTCTTCTTCGGATATCTGTTCTTGCAATGGGGACTCAGATGAGAAACAGCCGGAAATTCGAGAAGAAAGTGATCCAGAGATGATGGCAAGTACATCAAAAATAAAACAAGGAGATGATCCGGTAATAACCGTAAAAACTGGGCCACCGGTAAATGTGGAGACAGCGCATATTGGCTATCAATTTTAAAGAATGGATTAAATAAGGACAGTAGGAAGGAACTTATTAATAAACATGCTATAACAGCGAATTGTTTATTATTACAAGGTCCTAAGCTGAATAAAGAGGTATCTGTGATGCTTCCAGATTCTGCAGTGAGGCAAGATAATTTCTTTAGTCACATTCAGAGCCAAATGGGTGCAGGTGTAAGTGCCTTGGTGAATCCAATTGAAAAACTTGTAGAACACGGGGATGACAGCAGTGAAATATTGCAAAACATTATGAAACATCTAAAATATTAGGGGACATACATCATACAATATCCGTACATAGGCATTTTTTGTTGTCAAATTTTTTGGATGCGGCAGCAAAGAAAGTTAGCGAAACAAGTTCAGTTGATATCTGGCTATTTGGGGAAAATTTTTCGTAAACTGTAAAAGCGTCAAAGAAAATGCACAAAGCTGGCATTGGGTTAAAGCGAACTATGTCTCGCCCACGGCCGGTTACAATGTTTAGAAGTCCTTCAGGAAATGCTAATATAAATGCTTCTTTAAATTGGAGGCGCCATGTTTTGAGAAACAGAGAACCATATTAATTATCTGGAATTGTTGGCAGCCTTTAATTGTTTAAAACATTTTACAAAAAATAAAAGAAATCTAAATTTGCTTTTAAGGATAGACAATACAACAGCTGTAAGTTATATAAATCGCATGGGGGGTTTTTTATTAAACGTTTTCTGGAAGATTGGCCATAATACTTTAAACATCCACAGGGTGTTTTTGTAATATGAGACGAGACTGCGAAATATAATTATAAGATCAATCGATTTACCTGTAAGGAAGGTTGATCGTAATTATATGAGCAGTCTCGTCGAAATATTACAAAATCCTCTCCCTTCTTCTATATTCAGATTTAAAATCTCACCCTATGTAATATGTATCTTATTAAGTATACTTTCAACTACTGAGGATAGAGATGCGAGCGGCGTAAAACGCCACAAATTAGGGTTAGTGTTTTCTTTTTCAGCACTTTTAACGTCGTACCGAATTCGTGCAGCAAGCAACTACAGGGTGTTTTTGTAATATTTCGACGAGACTGCTCATATAATTACGATCAACCTTCCTTACAGGTAAGTCGATTGATCTTATAATTATTAACTCTCATCAACACTTAAAGCAATTGATTATAATCGAGAAGAAATAAGTTCATGGAATAAATATTGGAAAATATCTCTATAACTATACTACACTCTTTTAAACAGTAGCAGAGCAAAACCAAAATATAGCAGCATTAGCAAATAAGGTTAGTGATTATGTGGTACTCCAGGTACACACAAAAGTGGTCTGTCTAAACAGTAAACAGAAGTCCATTCTGATAGTCAGATGTCATCAATAATTTATAATCCGATACTTACTTAATTTGCAATAAAATTTTATATTTTAGAAATTTATAATTATGCAAAGTTACGCTGATATTTTTTGCGCTCCCTCAAAGGTAGTTTTTCTTCATAAATGAAATGAACGCGAATATCTAGGATATTATATTATATCGAGTCTGATATGCTTTGACCAAAACGATACACTATGGATTTAGTGGTTTAAGTGGTTGATAAAGTTAATATATCGTTTTCTTTAAAACACCTATGGTAGGTACCTACATAGGTTTAGTTTGCCAGTAGTATGCTTATGGTGGTACATTAAACCAACAATTTTACCCGTAAAATGCACTGTATTTTGTTACAAGTTGAGACTAAGATAACAAACGTATATAAACGTAAATGGAAAGCACCAAATAGCTGCTTGATATTATTAAGGCTTCTTTTAGACAGACCTAGTGAGCTATAAAACTCAAGAATATTAAAAAAAAAACTTACAAATAAGGTAATGGATAAATTGTTTCACGTGTATAGTTCGCCCAGCCGTTGTTGACTCTCAAAACGCATACAATTCGAGAGTCAACAACGGCTGGGCGAACTATAATTGTTTGTGGTAACAAAAATTAACGTGATCAATACAGTTTTTTTTTGACGGATGTCATTCTAAAGTCGAACTATATAACAGATTTTATTTAAATCAAGTATTTAGATTTAGAACATCGCTTTAATTGAGTGTTTTGACCATAAAACATTATTTCTAAATAAAATAATCTTTGGTTCAGATGGGCATCAGATCCCTGACATTTTCCATCCAAGTTCGTCATTAGATCAACTATCTGTTATGTCAATCGATTCAGACTCAAATTACTGCTTTTACTCGTAATTTCAGTAGCGTGCAAGTTGAACTTTATCATAGAGCTTCTGAATATAAATAATGGCTCACAGAATGTTTTGACATAGCATGTTATAATTTTAAAGGTTTTGTGAGTCAAACGTTGAAACAATTGTGAAAATAGCACAAGCAAACAGATAAAAATTGTTTTCATTTTTTAATTGGCCCCCTTACTTTTGGGAATCTTACGCCGCTGGCGGTGTTTCAATTGATTAAGTGGTTATTGGAGTAATTGTCATTAACCAAGACTTTCTATTCACCAAAGATTGTGAAGTTTAAAAGATTTCCTAAATTACAAGTATTTTCACTTCCATATTCGGATTTGAAGTATTTTTGTGTATTCAGCTTGGAATAGAAACTTACTCTTCGTATAAAATCTTTTTAAGATAATTCTCTGAAAATTATGTATTTAGGGGATTGTAATTATGGTAAATACCAATACAGAATTAAGTTGTTGTAAAAGGAACCCCAATGCTTCTAGTATTTAAATCGATAGTTTTAATTTACAAATGAACATGACGAAATTTACTTTTGACAACATACATTTAGTAACAAACAAGCGTGCTAATAAATAATTATTAAATATTATGTATGAATTTATGACGAAATCACAGGAATATCTGATTGTTTATCTGAATAGCTCCTTTAAAAATTAACCGAAATAGTTATTTTTGTTACAAGTACCTAAAATAAAGTTTTTCAGGACGAATCATTGCTGTTTCCGGAATAGCAGATGAGTCCTGAAAAACTTCATTTAGGTACGTGTGACAAACACTATTTTTTGTCATACGCTCCCAAAATTTTGTTATACGCTTTCTACAATTCTTCAGAACGCTTCAATTTCCAAATTTACCATACCTTTTGAAATCATAATGTTCGAAAAAGTAAGCTTAGAAATTGATATCGTAGCAACTATTTGACAATTTTGTCATGTCATTCGAAATTTGACATCTAGACATTCAGGAATTTCGGAATAGGCCGTAAAGGTTGCCATGACGACTTTTAGGGACTAGGCCTAAAAAGAAGCATTTTACGGAGTCAAATGAGTCCGTAAAATAGCTATTTTTGGGAGCGTATGACAAAAAATAATTTATGTGATTGATACGTTTAATTCTTCAATTTTTTAACGTGCGCCATGCAAAATGTATATAATGTAGATATAAATTTAACCACCTGAAATACTTCAAACAAGCTACAAAATACGCCAAGGAAAAATTAACTTTAAAAAATGATTGCTGACAATACAGGAATAAATAATCTTATTTTTCTGATTGAAATGTCGTATAAACTACTACACTCTCGTTAGTTACATACAAATTTCGTAATGTCTCGTACAATAGTTACCGGATCGTCATAAATACTTAAAATAACTGCATGCGATGCCATTATACAAATTTTATAATTCTATTTTTATGAATACATAAAATTTAAAATATCCGTTAGTAGATTGCAAGTTTCAAAGAAAACTTTAACTTCCGATTATTTAAACGAACACACGAAGACTAGTATATTTAAATTGATAATCAGACATCTACGATGTATTTTGATTGAGAAAAGCTCGAAAACATAGAGTGTCTACTTTCTACGAATCTTGAGCCCAGTTACGCTTTCAGATAGGAAGCATTTCCGTAACGACTCCCAACATTTTAGCTGTCTTTAAATTAAATTTTGCTTTCATAAAATCTATAACTTTTACCGCTTATCTGCTTGCTCAAGCTGACCATTCAGGCTCCGCAGGAAAGATTTGTGAATTGAAGAGTAATAAAAATCTTCATTGAGCTATTTAAATATATTATGAAAATTAAGTCTAATCTAATCGAGATTGTTAAAATCGTTTCTCAGTTAAAAACAAATCATTAACTGTCTCATTTCTGCAGAGTACT
>MU194565.1:0-10943 GCA_016904865.1 Pissodes strobi | reverse complement strand
AAAACATAGAGACTTGCCGGCACGAACGCCACTGATGTAAGTGCTTTAGAAAACAATTTTGTACATGTAAATGTGACCTGTAATGATAGATTTGCATGCACTAAAACTCATATTAATATCTCAAGGGGTTTTCGATAAATGTAAAATAAACTATTAAAGATGGAATAATTTAAACACTCCGTATCATGGAAACGGAGCACTTCCGGACCCATGTTTATATGAACTTTTTTCATATTTTTAGATGTAGAATCTGTCCTTAAAATTTCCTCACAACATTCTGTAACACCCTTAACCTAAGTAGAGCGGTATGTTTTACTCAGTTATTTTTTCTATCAATATGCGTAGAGTGTGTAAATGGTCGCAAGTTCCAAAGCCCTTTCTAAACACTGTCTGTTCTCTTGGTTGGTATTTATCCATTCTCCTAGTCATTCTCCTTCTTATAATTCTTGTGAGGAGCTTGTATATTTGGGACAGTAGTGTGATAGGTCTATAGTTTTTCAGCTGTGTTTTGTCTCCTTTTTTGTAGAATAGTATCATTAGTGCCTCATTCCAGTCCAATGGGATTTCACTTTGATGGATGCAATTATTTAGTAGGGTAGTTACTTCATTTCATTTAGAGCCATTTCTACTTGTGTTTCCTCGATATCCGGGAGCAATAAAGTAATTATAGTGAACGACGAAAAATAATTTACCATTTCCAATTCAGAAATGAAAGGAAATGAGAAATTACGGGTTTTATACGAATAACATTAAAACTGTCCCGAATAGTGCCAGGTTTAAAGAAAAACAGTTGACTATATTTTAGTTTGATGTACGATTTACATATATGTAAGTTTTGAATACGTCGCTGAATTCGAAATTATTGAACTGCATTTAAAAATATTGTTACGTTTTTCCCGTGAGTTCTGAAGGAAATTACACCTTTTACAATTTTAAGCTAATACTCGCTTTATTCTTTATCACTGTATACAATTAAACACACTAAACTACTCTTATAACTTTATAATTAATAGCTCTTTACAATTCAACTCTCAATGATTAACTAACTGCAAATCGTCGCTATCCGCTATTTATATACAATCTAAAATCTATCGCGATCACTCCGGACGAAGCGAGGCCTCTCTATATTCTTCTCGAACAGCCATCGGGATAATTCCACAGCTCCTGAATCTTCGCGGCCGGCGATGACTCATACGTAGACGCGACAAAGCTAGTTCTATAGGGTAGCACAAAAACATTCGGATGGTTGCTAGCCGCGACACTGCCTCCCTCTTAAACCTGATCGTCCCGATCAACTACCATGCCCGTGATATGCTTTGAGCGTGTCGAGGTAGACAACTTTCAGTTTGCTTCTGGGGTTACGTTGAATTCTATACAATACGTCATTAACTCTTTTGATGACTGTATAGGGCCCTACCCATACTGGCGTTAACTTGGGAGATCTTCCTTTCTTCCAGTGCGGATTATATAACCAGACTTTATCATTCACCTGAAATCTCATAGAAATAGCTTGGAGATCATATCGAGCCTTCATTCGGTGACTGGTGAGACGTTCAAATGGTAGTCCCACATCACTCTGTTTCATCTTCCTACTAGATCTTGTTTGGGGTCCTCGACTTGAAGCAGAGGTTGAACACTGCCGGCACCATTATTTCACTTCCAGAACTTCCGATACCCTCTTCCTTGGCACCACTAACTGCGTTTCCACTACTATCGGTTAGTTTCACTTAGTCTCAACTTATTTTACTTATTTGAGCGGGTTACGATACGTGATAATCGATTTTAATAGATTTGGTTAGTTTTGGTTACTCGTCAAATCAACGTTCGGTTAGTGTCAGTTAGCATCAACTTATTTTAGTCATTTGAACCGGTTACGATACGTTATAATCAATTTTAATAGATTTGGTTAATCGTCGAATCAAGTTTCGGTTAGCTTCACATAGTTTAAACTTATTTTAGTCATTTGAACCGGTTCCGATACATTATAATAAATTTTAATGAATTTGGTTAGTTTGGGCTAGTCGTCGATCCAACTTTCGGTTAGTTTCACCAAAGAAGATCTAATCGTAGTAGAATATTCTTTGGTTTCACTTAGCGTCAACTTATTGTAGTTATTTGAACCGGTGCCGATACGGTATAATCAATTTTGATAGATTTGGTTAGTTTGGGTTGGTCGTCCAATCAACGATACGAAAATTCCGTAACGCGAGACGAAAACATAAGCCATGTCGTGACGTGACCTTGAAAAGTCACTCTCATGAAGCCAAAGAAGTATAGTAGGTTCCGAAGTATTATATTATTATATATTTTTAAATAAATTTTAGGTAATTCCACTATTATTGCTATCTTTGAAACGGCCAAAGCTACAAAGTTGATTAAAGTAGAAAAAAGTTGCCACTAGTGATGCTTTTTCAAGATCGATTTGCAGTGTTGTTAAATTCTTGTTAGTTTCTGAGATACCTACAGTGGTATCACCTAAAAATGACACCCTGTATGGCAATTTTTATTTAAATTTCCTCCTATGGAATCATTTTTACAACTTTGCTCAGTTTCACTTGATTTTTCACCCGGCCGGCAGTCAGTAGGTATTTCTGTATGTGTCCATACAATCTCCTGAATACATCTCTGGTAAACGCCTGACTAGAGGAAGCCAGGCTTTGCTACGCGACTGGATCGGACACTTACGCAGCGCATCGCTCACCTCCAGTTATCACGTGATATAAAAGAATGTGGCTGAATTACATCAAAAGATTAACCGCTGAGTGGACTTACTAGTTTATTTAAACTATGACTATACCATTGAAAATAAAATAAACGAAATAAATTGAAAATTCCCATAATTAAATGCTGTGTAACTCACAATTTTATTTCCACATAATTATCAATATTTTATTTCATCGGAAGTATAAATATATAAAGCTATAACTAAAGAATATTAAATTTTATTATGCGCTTGGCGTACCACACTTATAATTTTACCCAGGTTATTATAGACCCCAAAATCCCCTCTCGTTAATCCGGTACTGGGCAACCTAGCTCGAGTCCAAACGAGAGCTGATGTGACGAACTCAGCTACTAAGTTTTCTCTACGCGGTGCACATTTTTTTAAATTGTTACGTTCTACCAATTAATTGTTTTAGTGAAGGTAACGGATAGTATTTTTTGCAATCATGGAAGATCATTTGAGCTGTTTGCTGAATCCATAAGAGATCCATGGGCGTTCAAAAGTAAGAGATGTGAATCTTTGGATGAAGCATTGTACAGTCGATGTTTGGAAGAAACTGATGTGTACATGGGTATTGAAGACACTTATAAGTAAGGATATTTTAATTTATTTTTGCTAGAACATTAAAAGTGAAAAGTTTCATGTTGTAAGTATACCTAAAAGCTGTTTCACACTTGTGAATGATCATCCCGAGCTTTTAACCCTCATCGGGGGTTAAAAACTCGGGGTAATCAGGGCTATTAAGGAATATCGCACTGATTGTTGACAATCAATTGTACTAGAGATATGCTATACTAAAACTTGTGACGTCATAAGAAGTCTTTTCTTCTTTATTGAATTTAATATACTTTTAGTAAGGGCCACGCTTTTTGTACATGCAATATATGGGGGTTGTCTCATTTTAAATGGCAACTGTATTTTAATTATGAGCATGAAATAAATAAGAACTAATCAACATATAAAAACTAATAAAGCAAAATTACCTAGTATTTTCATATGTATTATGAAAGAAAGTAGAAGATATACCTTCCATGATTTACAGGATCCCTTTGTAACTAATCATTTATTTGATCATATACCTATTATTCTCATAATAATAGAAACAACAATTAAAAACCAATCTGAAGTTTTAGTATACACCAATAGATACACCTTTGAATAGTATTTGAAGAGGTACGCTTTTTTTTTTTTTTATGGCAGTGGCACACACACTAAAGGTAGATCCTATGGCGCTCGACGAGCGGTGTGTGTGCGAAGATGTTGATTGACACAGTTCTTGAATATTTGTAGGTTGTAATTAGTGGGAAACAGATGTCCTGGAAGTGAGTTCCACAGTGATGCAGTGCGCCAGACAAAGGAGTTCTGGTAAAGCGATGTTCTAGGTGTTTCTAGTTGTACGACGAACTGGTGCGCTCCCGCCGTCTGTCGGGACTGCCTGACAGGAGTTGCCAGGGGCGGGATTATGTGGGCCAAATCCTGGGAACATCTGCCGTGAAAGTATCTGTAAAACAGAGACATCTCGGCCACATGTCTGCGATGTTCCAGACTATCCAGATTCCGGGTCAACTCCGGATCGCCGACGAGACGCACAGCCCTCTTCTGAATGGAATCCAGCAGCTTTAGGGTATGCTTTGGTCCGGCACCCCAGATATGTGAGCAATATTCTAAGCACGGTCTTATTTGCGCTTTGTGCAGCAAGAGCAACTGCTGCGGTGTATAGAGTTTCTTGTTGCGAAATAGCGCACCAAGCTTCTGGGAGGCTGATTTTGCGATGTTAGCAACATGGTCATGCCATGACATATTGCTGTTGACCGAGACACCCAGCAGCCCGATTGACGAGGATGAAGGAATGGTCGATCCTGCCATAATGATGTCAGGGCCCGCTGTATTGGCCCTCTTAGTAAACGTTGCTGCTTGGGTCTTCGCAGCATTGAACTGGACCATTTTTCGGTCGCCCCAAGTTTGAACTTTCTCCAGGTCTTGATTAATTGCTGTAACCTGCTCCTGTCTGCGGTGATGAGTCTCAGTCGCTGGTAAGGGTTTTTCTGATCTAAAGTGGGAGACAAGGGTACTGTCATCTGCAAAACTGTAAACAGGATTATTCGTTTCGATCAGCAGGTCATTAATATAGATGAGGGACAGAGTTGGTGAAAGTATTGCGCCCTGAGGCACGCCCGCGTTGATGGTAAATGTGTCCGAGATGTGTCCATCGAATGCAACATGTAGGAATCGGTTCTTAAGGAAACTGGCCAGCCAGCTGCAGAGAGAGGCGGGCAGTCCCAAGGACGGCAGTTTGTTGAGCAGTCCGTCATGCCAAACTCTGTCGAATGCCTTTGAAATATCCAACGCAATCGCTCGAGACTCTCCGTAGTTTTCAATTGCCCTACTCCATATATGAGTGACATAGGCCAATATATCTCCTGTCGATCTCTCTTTGCGAAAGCCGTATTGATTATCGCTGATTATTCTGTTGCTCTCGAGGTACTTGAGTAGTTGCTGGTTGACTACACGTTCCATGACTTTGGAGATTATTGGAAGCAAGGCAATCGGGCGATAGTTTGAGGGCGTGGTTTTCTTGCCTTTTTTTGGAACAGGTTGCACTCGAGCGACTTTCCAAGAGGATGGGTAAATCCCTTTTCTGTAAGAAAGAGAAAAAAGCCTGGAAAAAACGGGTGTTAGTTCGTTGGCGCAGTTCTTTAGCACGATGGCAGGTATTCCGTCCGGTCCTGATGCCTTTTGCGTATCTAGTTCTTTAAGGATTTTGCGAATATCACGATGAGAAAACTTGACTTCTGCCATGGTGGTGTTGATGTTCGGTATAGTGGGGAGAGTCTTGCTTTGGGGCACGTCTAAGGTAGAGTGCGATGAAAACATTTTGGCGAGCATGTTTGCTTTTTCTTTGGCTGTAGTCGCCGTGATGCCACGTTCGTCCGTCAAAGGTGGGAGAGACGTTTTTGTAAAGTTGTTACTTACTGCCTTTGCTACCGACCAGAAATTCCTGGAGCCACTGGGGCATTGCAAAAGTTTATTCCTGATCCTTTGATTGTGTTTGTCCTTAGTTTCGTCGATCACAAGCTTGCACTCGTTTCTCGCTTCGATAAAATAATTGCGATTTTCAGCGGTCTGATTTTGCTGCCAGTACTTATAGGCTTGCTGTTTCCTTCCTACAGCTCTTTCGCATCTTTTGTCGAACCAGGGCTTTCCTTTTGATGGTAACTTGATGGAATTTGGGATGTATGCTTCCATTCCTGAGGAGATTAATTGCATGATCTCTTCGCAGCAGTCTGACGGGTCGTCAGTGGCAAAGCAGACGTCGAGCCAAGGAAAATCTAGGTAAAACTGCCTCAGATCGTCCCAGTTTGCAGAATTGTAATGCCAGATTTTGCGAGGTAATGGTGGATCCTTCTGTATGAGTGGCAATTCACAAACCGTTGTAATAAGTTTGTGGTCAGAGGTACCTAATGGCGGACCAACTGTAACCTTGTACTGGTCAGGATTGGTGGTCAGAAAAAGATCCAGGAGGGCGGCGAATTCGCCCCTCTCTGAGATTCGAGTTGGTTCGTCTACAAGTTGAGTAAGCCCGCAGCTGATGGCAAATGCTTCAGCCTCTCTACCTTCGTTGTCGGTCTTGTTGTGATGTTTGAGCCAGTTGGTGTTGTGGGCATTGAAGTCTCCCAGAACGATTATTTCTGAACTGGGGTGATCGACCTGTATTGAGTCAAAGGTGGTAGCTAGTGTTGAGAAAAAGTTTTGGTAGGCTCTATCGCTCGGAGGGCGATAGAGACAACATATAAACTTGGTTAATCCCTTGGCGGTGAACTTGAGCCACATGACGTCAAGGTTGTTCGGTTCGAGTGTTTCCTCACGATGACATGAAAGGTCGCTTCGGACAAAAAGGCATATTCCGAACTTATATCTAAATCGGGTATGTAAGTCGTAACCAGGATAGAGGTAGTTCACTGTTGTTGTTGTAGAACATACTTGTGTTTCTGTAAGGGCTAATATGTGTGGTCTATTTGCTTGTAGATGTTGGTGTACCGAATTTATGTTTGTATTTAGGCCTCTTATGTTGCAGAAATCTATTCTAAATTGGTTCGGTATCTTTGCTGTCTGTAAACTGCGGAATGAAGGGCTCCCAGGGCCACCCAGCGCCCGGAGATCCGAATGGCCGGGGAGTTTACCTCCGGAATATTTTGATCCTGGAAGCACCATCATGTCCATATACTCCTACTGTGAAACCCGGGATCACCAGCGCGGGAGCGGAACGTGATTTGGGAAAACCACTTAGCGCTCCCCAATTCTGGTGGGGTGGTCTTTCACCGGACGATGCGAGTAGGCTTATGCATCTACCACCTAGGGCCGCTTCCACTCGAAGCATCGGCCTCAGACTCATTCCTTTGGCGGTCCCTAGTCTGACAGGGGTAAAAATGGGGTTTGTTGGATCACTCCCCAGTGATCAGCTCCAGACTTTGTACTTTGGTGTTCTCTAGCCTGGAGGAGGACGATGGGATTTGATGGGCCACATCCCGTGGCAACTCGGAATGGTGGGGGCGTCACTCCCCGTAATCAAACTCCTCTCACCAGTTTGACGTTCCTGCCAGCCAATACAATGCAGCCCCTCTTGTCACAAACTGTCATTGATCAGCTCCAGACTTTGTACTTTGGTGTTCTCCAGCCTGGGGGAGGACGATGGGATTTGATGCGCCATATCCCATGGCAACTCGGAATGGCGGGGGCGTCACTCCCCGTAATCAAACTCCTCTCACCAGTTTGACGTTCCTGCCAGCCAATACAATGCAGCCCCTCTTGTCACAAACTGTCGTTGATCAGCTCCAGCCTTTGTACTTTGGTGTTCTCCAGCCTGGGGGAGGACGATGGGATTTGATGCGCCATATCCCATGGCAACTCGGAATGGCGGGGGCGTCACTCCCCGTAATCAAACTCCTCTCACCAGTTTGACGTTCCTGCCAGCGCTGTACTTTTTCCTTACTTAAGCATAAATAAAAAAACATTCCAATACAATTTCACCGAAACTTAGAAAATCCATGAGAAAGTTTAGAGGTTTCTGAGGCAAGGGATCAATAATTATTTTACTCTAAAGAATCAGATCTTTACGAAAAATATATTAAATATTTAATAAAGTAGAAAATGCTTGTTGTGTATTATTAGCTGAAAAAAAAAATCATTAGAGATGCAATGTTTTCTATCTTGAGAGTCTCGCCTTCGACCTTATGATGACGGGTTTGCTGCACGGGTATTACGTAATATTACTAAAACGTTGATTGCATTCTGTATGATAGTACTACTGAGCCATCTCAAACTCTGCGATTTTAGAAAGAGTTCCTTGGATGGTTTTTTTTTACTGTCAGAGCGATATCAGGGTGTGTATTTTAATAAGTCAAAGTAACCAATTGAATATATAATACATTAACGAGAGATCCACAGATCTGCGTCTTATTTACATTTACGATTTGACAAGGCTGGAAGTAACCAAAAAGTTTACAACACTTGCAGATGATACAACCATTCTGTGGTATAATCGCAATGCATGTCAATAGAATGATAATATTAAAACTGATTTGTTGCTAAAGAGCACTTGAATTAAATATTAGTGTACAGAAAAATTTATAATATTATGCCACAGTTTATCTATAGTGAACTATTAAATAACAACTCATCCAACTTCCTCTTCAACTTCAATTCGTGAAACAACCCATCTCCGAGGCATGCATTTGCATGTCAGAAGTAGAGGCGTACCTGTGATCGTCATAGATTATTTAATACCATTTGTTGATAACCCTTGTGCAAATGTTTGGTTAGGATCCAAGATTACGTTGTGTTTGTAGTAGTTGTTGTAGAGTATTAAATACGCTTCTTTCATATTAAACTGATAATTACCTACCCGTCGCTTTGAGTTTTATGCATTACTAAGCCATTACTTTAAATCCGCCCTGAAAATAGACTGCCTTTCTAATGCTAGAAATAAAAGTCGTTGGATGCCAAATAACTAATCTTTTTGCCGCATAATTAAAATATGCCATCTCACTCGCAGGTGGATTTTCATAATGTAGAAGAGAACATGTAACTACGACTTTCGTAAAGTACAGTGGACAAGTTTACCCCAGACAAAGATTAACTAGGACAAGGTGAGACAGAAAGAACTTGTTTTTTCAAACACTGATATGTCAAAGTAAAAGAATTAACCTAAGATAGGTCTCTCACATAAAATTGCAGCAACTGCTACAATACAGTGTTAAAATAAAATGCAGCAGTTACAATAAATGAATAAATCAATAGATGATAAGTCAAGAACACAGCAAGAAATGTAACCGTAAAATTACAAATTAAATAGTAAAATGAGAGGAAAATGCAGTCACTAACCCAAACTAATCCAACTACTCAAACTAACCATGCACGGACTACCCATTTACCGAAACAGACAATAACATTAGTGATGTATAACTTTGCCGATTTTATATCAGATATTCTGGGCTCAATAACACCCGTGTTTGGTAAATTTACGCGATTGTATCTGGTATAACTCATCTTTTTGGCATGCAACCAACGCAACTGGTCGAGATGCGAGTAGCATGCTCTGAAAGGATCTGGCAGTATGAGGGAACGCAACGGGTCCAGCCCAATATTTTTTCTGCGACAATGGGAACTCAACGGGCCTAGCCATGTAATGTAAAGATTCTCGAGTGTCTACTGCTCCAAATTTGTGTTTTCGGTACGCGGACGATAACTGATATCTCACAGGAAATGCAGTCTTTCTTTTCGGCGACAAGGGGAGCACAACGGACCTTGCCTTGTAATTTATATATCATTTTTTACTTGAGGTGCATAGTTATCGTACATCTAATATATAAAGCCAATCGGAATAATTTAAATATTACTCAGACCCAAAGACAACACACGTCAACAATAGGTAAGAATACTGCCTGAATTCATGCAAATGAGCCGTCGTCCCCTTTTCTATACGGATTAGACCCCGCATTTTATACCGGTAGTTAAAACTATGCTGTGATTACGCTTATCTTATATTTATAAAAGTATATATTATTATAAAAATTTACTATTCTTTTAAGGCTGAACATTCAATTTTAATCCATTTTTAATCTTTTGTAATTTTAACCGGTGATAATGGCTCTCTGTAGTGTTTTGGTGTTGCTTTTATTTACACTAAAATAGTGTGTATTTTATTGTACTTTACACCTTTTAATTCTTGCATTTTTATTTTTTATTTATACCTTTTTAATTCTTGCATTTGTTTTATGCATTGTAATTTGATTTGTGCAAATATTGTATTTTTTGTGGTACCAATAAATTATGATTATTATGCTTATCTTGGCATTAACAACATTTGGTTATTATGATTATCTTGGCATAAATAAATTACGATTGTTATGATTATCTTTGCATAAATAAATAATGATTATTATGATTATCTTGGCATAAATAAATTATGATTATTATGATTATCTTAGATATACGGTATCACCAAGAGCCGCGTTCCCTTATTTTGTATGGCAAGTTTTACTTAGTTTTACATATTATCCTGTCTCACCTTAATCCGATCAATTTGAGATCAACTAGAGAAACTTTTTACTGTAAATCCCTGATCAATTCTAAATTAAATAAATAAATCTAACTATATCTACACTTGCTATAAATCGTAAAAAGCCCTAACTATCGCCAAATAGCCCACAGGTTATTGCATCTAACGGTATGTCTCGTGCCAGATGTCTTCTTGGCAAAGAGATTTACAACTTTAGTCTATTTGCTCGCCATCGAGATAAAAGAAAGATAAGCCTGTTTTATTTTTGTCAGTAATCAGTTGGTTTTATGATTTATAAGCAGTAGGACTTCCTAAATTTGATTGCATTTAAACTTGAAATCTTTACTTATTGATTATATAACACACAAATTAGAGCCATGCCTTATTTGAAGAGATTTTAACGATTTACGGTCCTCCCTGAGTCTAGCCGAAATTTTACCTGCCCTTTGCGATAAGAAAATAGGATCGAGCTCTTATATACGTGTCCCCAAAATATAGAGTTACGTAAAATTAAAATAATTAGAGCATGAAAGTGAAAATTTTGTCTGATAGATTTGGTTCTCACCTGAAATAGTACACACGGAAGCGTTGATTTTGTCCATTTCTTCTTCATATTAGATTGTTGGATGACTTCGTGTGGATCGCGGCATTTTTACTTAC
>JAEQML010067968.1:0-18658 GCA_016904865.1 Pissodes strobi | reverse complement strand
TATTAGCCCTCGGAGTAGTTGTTTCTGCTGATCCAATCTTCTCACATGTAGCCCAATACGGGGCTTGTCCAGACGATGGAGCACATTCGGTCCGAGTGACGTTTGATGAATGTCTTCCTTCCGATAGGTGCTCCAGGGTATCCATAACATGCATAGATAGTCAGGTACTCGTGGGTGAAAACCCACGTGGTCGACGTTCCCAGTCCAAATGTCACGTTATCAGACCCGACTTTGGGTCTGACAAAGTTTAGCTACGTAAAAGTAAAAAGGAGGGTAGTGGGATGAAGGGAACAAAAAATTAGGTGGGCTTGAAAAGTAGGTAAAATGTGATATTATATACAGATTTATCTCGCGCGTTGGCCGTTTAGAGGGCGCCCTTGTTTTATACAGATATCGTATATAAGCGGTTTGATTGTAGCTATATACGACCGATGCTCTCAAACCCTAAGTATGGCAACCGTGTATAGACACACTTCCTAGTAATTAAAATGTGTTAAATATTACTTATATCTAAGTGGTTTTCAAACGATTTCAGGCGCACATTTCTCAGAGATATCTGGACAAAAATTCATGGGTAGACTAACTAGCTTACTAACAACATTCCGAACACAGTACTGTTTCGCGTTTTTGATCCAAAATGTACAGAAATGTTTTTTTTTCCTTTTGAAGGCAATATTTTGAAGGATGCCGCAATTAAGGTAGTATTTTATATACTTTGATTTACACAGTAGAAAATCAAGATATTAATGAGGTAACCAAGGCTGCAAAATGTTAAGTAGTAGAATAGACTAGCAAAATAATAATATTCGAAAATTATTATGAAGGTCTAAATGGGGTAATGAGGAATGTTTTAGACAATTAGTTAGTTTGGTAACGTAAACAATATTCTACCCAGTGTGTCCCAAACTTATGGCGAATGTATTGGGATTTTGAAAACTCTATGAGATATAAGAATGGTTAAATGGGGAATGTTTTAAACAATTATAATTGTAATTTATTTTATTGGCGCTTGATTAGTTTGGATTAGTTATTTCTGAGATATTTAAAAAAAAATAAATGATGCATTTTAGAAAGCATCTAGTAACTTTTTATTTATAAACATATCTAAAATCCGTAAAAACATTTCTAGAGCAATTTTTTACGGGGAATATGGCCATCTAGTGATATTCCAGCTAGACAGTGGTTCCCAACCTATTTTTATTGACGACTCTTTCAGATTTTTAAAAATGTTCGCTAACCGTTGCGTCGCGTCGTCACAAAATGCGCTGCAGGCGATGTACACAATTTTGGAGACTACGTCCAAATTTTGACAAAATTTCTCAATAACTTACATGTTTTTCCACCTTGCCAATACTATTATAATAATTCGACTACCTTGGATTTCTTAAATGTGTTTTTTAATTTAAACATACAAAATAGAGTGAGAAAATTACTCCCATTACCCCCCGAGATAACTGTTTGAAGAAATATATTGTAGGACTTAACAAAAGTGATAATATTTTTTAATAAGTATATTTAATGAGGCGGAGTTTATGGCAAAGCCAATCTTATGTCATCTTGGATATCCAACTTATTCCTGGCTTCTATATTGATATGCGGAAGAGTTGAAAATCCACTTTCACAGAGATAAATAGAAGCAAAAATGACACTAATCTTCAAAAAGAAAGCATGGAAACTTTAGGATACCAATGTCGCATGGAATACCAAAATTGAATCATCGATATTCCTGAAATATATCAGGCGCTAAGGAATAATTTCGAAGCTCCAAAAATTCACCCACACTTCATCGGGAATGTCGGCAACAGACACAGATGCATGAAATGAGGTTCAAACTAATTCCTGTCTCCGATTCTTCAGCTTTGACGCAAAGCTGTTCAAACATGATAGTTTCTAAAATTTACTTTATCGCGCCCGTTTCGCAGCTTTAACACGAACGCCTGAATATTATCTCTGAAGTCGATAATGTACCATGAAGTTTCAAATTTAGCTTGTTTAGCTGATATAAGATGTCTGATAAATAAGTTATCTTATAGATCTCATTATTAACGTGTGCCACAAGGTCGTGTTTTCCTTTGATTTCTAAGAACAATTTTAGTTCGTTTTTCAATTCAAAAACACTGCCAACAACTTTTCCTTTTGATAACCAACGAACATCAGAATCCATGTCTTTGCATAGCACTATATTTTATACAGGGTGTTTCAGAATTGAATGCTAATCCTTAAGGGTGATAATCTTTGAGTGATTTTAAGAAGAAAATGTCATATGAACATCGGTCCGTAATCGCCTCATTTTTGAGATACAGGGTGTTGGAAATTTAAAAAAAAATCGGATTTATCCCAATATTTCTGAAACTGCTGCAGATATTTCTTTACATTTTGCTAGGTATTAAGTACGTATAAAAATACATTTTTTTAAGCAAAAATTTTTTTTCAACTCCAATCAGTGGCGCCCCCACTAACATGCCCTCTTATGTTTTTAAACGAAAAAATGAAACGCCACTGCTTTTTTTCAAAATAAAACTTATTTTCGCAAGCTGGTATTATTTCTTAATAAGAATGTCCTCTTGACTTTTTTCTATCCGACGAACAGTTACCGATTAAAAAAATAAAATGCATTTATCTGCACGGTCCTAATTCCTAAGTTTTCAATATTGTAATAAGTAATCAAAGAAAAATATTCTTCTTTAATTTACATTATTCAAAATTTAGCAATTAGGACCGTGCAGATAAACGCATTTTATTTTTTTAATCGAAAACTGTTCGTCGGACAGAAAAAAGTCAAGAGGACATTCTTATTAAGAAATAATAACAGCTTACGAAAATAAGTTTTATTTTGAAAAAAAGCAGTGGCGTTTCATTTTTTCGTTTAAAAATATAAGAGGACATGTTAGACTGATTGGAGTTGAAAAAAATCTTTTGCTTAAAAAAATTTATTTTTATACGTACTTAATACCTAGCAAAATATAAAGAAATATCTACAGGGGTTTGAGAAATATTGGGATAAAACAGATTTTTTTTTAATTTTCAACACCCTGTATCTCAAAAATAAGGCGATTGCGAACCTGTGTTCATATGACATTTTCTTCTTAAAATCACTCAAAGATTATCACCCTTAAGGATTAGCATTCAATTCTGAAACACCCTGTATAATTAACAATTATAATCAAAGAGCAGGACCTTCTTTCAACGGCTTTGGAGGAGTTTTAGTATCAAAGGCAAATCGGTGAATCATGTAGTGCAATCTCTTTGCTTGGGGTGCAAGGTTTTTAACTTTTGACTGAACACCCGACCTCGATCCAAGCATGGCGGTGCACTCTCCATACAAGTTTCTCCATTGTAATTCGTTCCTCCGCCGAGCATCGACTTCGCCCAACTATTATTGGATAATGTGGCGAAAATTTCAATATCCCATTATCGAGGTAAATTGGCTGACGTTTATTGTATTCTTGCGCGGGTTCCTACATCGGGATTCGCCACCTCATTATATTGAAAGAATATTGAATGGATGTAATTTAAGCCTCTGAATAATTTTAAGCTTATGGTTTATGTCCCCTGTACTTTCGGTGACACCCTAAAAGAATCATGGAGACCCCATTGGGGGGTCGCGACCCACCGGTTGGGAACCATTGAGCTAGAACGTTTGAATTTTCTGGAACCACCATCCATTTATTTTGGGTCACACTCTATGGAGGCCAGTGCAAAAATGCTCACAACTATAAGTTTCGGATTAGAAATAACTCGAAGGATATATAATATTTAGTTACGTTGTTTCGTTCCTATAATAAAATTTCGTATTTCGCTTTGTTATTATGAAAGAGACATCAAAGTCCTCCTAAAATAGTATATTACTATTACATAACACGTGATGAAAGTACTGCTTTTCAAAGGGGGAGGTTATTTGGCACGAGGTGTTCGCCGAAAATTGTCTACGGCGACCTATGAAAATGACACAAAAAATACTCTTTAGATTCTTAAGAACACGATTAATATCACACGCGTGTTGAAATCCACTTTTCAATACATGTGTTGAGAAATACTTGTCGCATCATTCTGATCTGTCTAGTCAAAATGTCCAATCCAATATGATGTTAAATTGACAGCATCCGTCATCTATTCAAATAGGGTCATGTTCGCCTTGATAGAGATCTCTAGTAGTAAGGATGTGACAAATCACAAGATGGCCGCCCAACTTCAAAAAAATCTTAACATTGAAAATGTTTCTGTTATCCTAATAGTCCTACGGCCCCCCGCGTATATTTATGCAACGATTTCAAGAAGTTTCGTTATATCAACATTCAATTGTACCCCTATCATGTAGTTACGTATGAGGTGTCAGCTGGCTAGGTAACGGTGGGGGTGGCCGTGAGAGGGTTGAAAATATAGACAAAAAAATCGTGATCTGAAATTATTTCAAGAATCACGAAACTTTTATGCAGAAAAGGTCATGTTAAATAATGAACATTGGACATTGTCAGCTGGTCAGCGGGCGGTGGATTAATTGTCAGCTGGGGGTCCAAATTGGTCAAAAATGCGAATCATAGAAACGGATGCTAATATTTATAGTGAGATTTCCGAAAAAAAACTGTCAGCTGCATGTGTGCGGGTGGAAATGTCAGCTGATGCAGTTAAGGTCGCGCGCACTGCCTTTCGGCGCACCTACGCACCGCACCTTTATCGCCCAGCTGACAACTTTTCCACCCACATACATGCAGCTGATAATTTTTTTCGTAAATCTCACTATATATATTAGCATCTGCCCAAATTTCAAAATTCTTGGTATCGTTCTTGATAATGTGAATCGTTTAAATTATGCGTGGTCCACTCGCAAGATGAAAAGTTAAATCAATATTAATCTGATTGAATTTTCAATTAATTATTGCCCAATACACAATTCTATGCCATTAATAATGCAATATTGCCGTAAATTATTAATTAAAATTTTTAGTTATGCAAAATTATATTATTTAATTATATAAAAATATCAAATTATGAATGTATTATTCTATCCAGTAAAATAATAATATAAAATTGGGGCAAAAGGCTCTTTCCATTTGTTGACAAAAATTGTTTTCTAAAAGCACCCCTATTACCTAAATAATTCACGTGTCAATTAAGATTTCCAAAAATATCCGCTTAAAGTGCACTAAAAACTTTAACGATGTATAAATCATCATAGAAAAAACTAACCCAAACTAACCCAGGTATAATTTTATTGAAAATAAAAACATATTTTTTATAAATGTGAAAAAACAGGTATTTATTTATGTAAGTACTTCATATTGTATACTACGGGACCCGATGTTGTAGCGCCACCTATTCTTGATTTGGTGGTAGGTTTGAATTTCATTGCTTGCAGTTAGATCGATGTTATGTTGTGTTGTAATTTATTTTCCTACATAATTCTACGTTTTATTTATTTCTATTACACAATCCAATGCAGAGAATGGTGAGCATTTAAGGTATGTGCTAGTTATTTGCTGGACACTTACATGAATTATAAATTGTTCGAAATATTAGGTTCACTGATCTCAGCATTTTGATTTCTGTTTAAACACGACAATATGTAGGAGTAAATCACACTGAGATTATCTAAATCTTCTCTTTTATTAATGCAGTTGTTTTCTAAGTGGATTTCCACCATTTCTAAGAAGTCTATATTATGCTTAGTTTCTATTACATGATCTAATAGGGCGTTAGTTTTTTTATTTAATCTGCAGTCACTTTTACGCCTAGTGATTCTATCTTTCAATTCAGTGGATGTTTGTCCTATATAAATTTTTTCACAGTCAATACATTTAATTGTATATAAGGATCTCTTCAGAGTTTCATCAGAAGCTTTTAGCCTGGAGAAAGTATTGCCTATTTTCATTGTGTGCTTACCACAGATTTTTATATTGATTTGTTTGTAAGGATTTTCTCTAATTTGTGTGTGAGTTCTTTAACATAAATGGTATTGAAAAATAATATTTCGGTTGATTTACAGTAAGAAAAGCAGATAGGTCTGGAGAGATAGCTAAATTATACTGATTGTTGTTGTCTTGATCAGATGGTGAATGTTCAGATGGCTCTGCTTCTTCCAGTTGTATATTAAGATTTTGAGTGTTGACAGAGTTAAATAATTTTTTTTAGAAATCATTCTGGATAAGAATTGTCTTTTAAAATGAGATAAAGCTTTCTTAGATTCTCGTTAATGCGCGATCGATGGCAGATTTTTCTAATCCTATTACCTAGTCCCTTCACCAAATTTATCTTCATTTTTTGGATATGATAAGAATGGAAGTTTATATTTCTTCCTGAGTACGTAGGTTTCGTGTACCAATCTGTTCGGCATTCCTTAATAGGCAAGAAACATAGCGAGAACCGCTGGTGGGACGAGCTTTGTCACTTCGCATCCAAATTTCAGACGCCAAGCTAGATTTAACGAGGTGTTCAAAGGAATATCCAATCAACTATGTTTGTTATACTTCATACAAAATATATAAAAATAACTTTGAAAGCGATTGGACTAGCCGGGCGCTGCTCACAGCAGCGTCCCAAATGACGGGAACTCTCACTTCAAGGGCTTCCAATTTTGGGTTTGCGTCCTTTTTGTAAAGAGAGTAACTAAATGTTTATATATGGGAAAGAAGTAACAAAATTCGTGAAAAAACCGTTTGTTTTAATATTGATATATTTTCCTCTTGATTTTCCTAGGCAATGCTGTTTTACCATATTGTATGCAAGCCACTGCCACACACACATAACAAACTTAAACATTTTTTTTGAAATACGAGTACCGTTGCTACGCTTTCTCATCGATCTGAGAAAGAGAAAATGCATATAATGAGTTAAGGATAACACAATAAATGTGCAACTAACCAAAACTAAATAAGTGTACAATTAACTACTCACATTTTAGGCACAAGCTCGTAACGCATCTTTTCCAAGTTCGAATCCTGCTCCATTGTAGCCATGGCCACAGGATAGGACACTTCGTAGTCAAATTGGAAGTCAAGTCCAGCTGGAGGCGCCCGTACAAAATTCCTATAAAAACATATTTAGAATTCAAATGAACACTAAGTATCACTAACGAGGAAATAAAACTAATAGCACTAATTTCTCGTAAGTTTGCCACGTGGATAATATTTTTGGAAACGATTCTGTCATCAATTGTTATTATAGAAGTTATCTTCTTGGAAAACAACATTTAGACCAAAAGCTTGAAGCTTATTAGTCCCAATATGCGCAAATACTTTGAATATTCATCGATCGCATCACGATAAATGCAGGCATGCTAAATAGGATATGTCTGCATGCTAACGCATGTCATAGCCACTAGACGTGCGTCGGTGTCACAATTTTCGTCATATGGCAATGGCTAAAAACTATTGTCATCCAGTGGACATGCAACTAGACCAAACTAACGAGGAAATAAAACTAGTAGCACGAGACACAGTTTTCTCTTAAGTTTGCCACGTGGATAATTTTTATGGAAACGATTCTGTCATCAATTGTTATTATAGAAGTTATCTTCTCGGAAAACTTAACATTTAGACCAAAAGCTTGTAGCTGAGTATTCATCGGTCGTATATATGCATCACGATAAATGTAGGCATCCTAAATAGGATATGTCTGCATGCTAACGCATTTCATAGTCACTAGGCGTCGGTGTCATAATTTTTGTCATATGGCAATGGTTAAAAACTATTGTCATCCAGTGGACATGCAACTAGACGAGTGTAGCTTGGCCCGTGAAAAGCGCGAAATAAAACCGAGGACTTCGTTGTATGAAGAAAACAAACAAGCGGCTTCATACGCAGAAACATTTCAAGAACCGTCCGCTGATGGGACGAGCCTTGTCACTACTTATCAAAGTTCCAAATGCCAAACTAAACTCGTCGCGTTGTATATTCAGTCACGTGAGTGTGCGTGTTAAGCTTCATATACCATGTATAAAACATACACTTTGAAAACGAGTGGACTGTATAAAAAATAATTACATATAACCGCGAAACCTCGAAATAAAGAAAAGGGCCCTACCAATAAAGCTGTGGTGATATCATCCAGCAGGGCCCTGCACACAGAAGCGTCTCAAATGACGGGAGTAACTATCTTCTGAACACATGATGCTAATTGCTAGAAGATTCAGTCTTCTCTTTGCCGCCGCCCAGACTTGCCATCGACGTTTAGATGTACATACGCGCGAACAAAAAGGTCCTAACAATTTAGATAAAATAGAACTAGCAGCGCAAATTACTCCTAATTGTTTGTAGATAATAATATACTAATTATATCCAAATCAATTTGAAACAAAATATGTATTATTAATTAAGACAGCACATTACCAAAATAGGCAAGTATTTCCCCTACTAAAAAAACAAAAGTAAATTCTTAATTAAAATTAGAACAATAAAATTACTTTGAAGGTAAAGCAGGGCAATTTAAACTACTGGCCGCTTTATAAAACCCTTTTGAGTTTTTAATGCAAGAACTCTTTAGACGCCATATTTTACAGGGTGGACGGTGGTCCCGCCTCCAAAACGTCACTTTACGGGGGTGCTAAATCACGCATTATCATCATCAACATTTCAGATTGAATTCGAACTAACCCGTCCAACTTATTATTTATTTGCTTGTAATGTTTGCAAATATTCTAGCATGCAACATAACGAGGTCAAAGTTAGTAAATGACCTTGAAGTAAAACTAGATAGATTATTCGCATCAGTGTTTAAAGCAGAAAGTGGTCGGGAGTTTAAAACAGCGTCAAGTTGCGTGAACTTCGCCGTGAATGAGATGAACTAAATAAGCCTTCACGTCTTTATCGCCGGCTTCAAGCAACTATCCGATACGTGCTGCAGCTGGTGCGTTAAAACATCAAGTTTTACTAAAGATCTCCTAAAGGTGTTTTGCAGCCCAGCAAAGTTGATAATCACTCTGAGGAACTGAAACTCTGCCTCTACGACTAATAAACTTTATCAAGGTGGCTAGGAAGCCGGGCGTTGTCAAATCAGAAGTGAGATAAAGGCGAAGCCGTCTTTGTAGCACAACAAACAAATCAACAGTGTCTCAACGTCTTCTGAGCGAGTCAATGTAATATACAAAGACCCTCCAAAGTCAACAGCGGAACATTAGGAAATGGTCTAACTTGGGTAACCCTAAAAAAGGGTAACCTATTTTGTGCTGGATGAAACAAGGACTTACTCGGAACATCCTATATTCGTATTGCATGTTAAGAAAATTGAGGGTGGGTTTTCATATTTTATGAAAATATTCTTTAATGAAATCATTTAATATGTATTTACACGGAAATAAAGCAGGATACTTTTGCTCAAATTACCGCCCACCCCTTCATTCAGAAAGAGGTAACGTTTACTAAGCTGATTAGTACAGCAACGAAAATTAAGTAAATTGTCAATATCATCTCCATAAACAACTCTTTGAACATATTTAATCACGGTCATTAAAGTTGCACGAAGCTCACTTTTAGAAAGTGGCATATTCAACCAGCCGGGTTGAAACGTGACTCGACCAGTTTCAAATTTCTTGGAGTAGAATATCTGCCCTTTGACAAATACAAATAAATTTTACAAGAATTTTAAGAGAAAAGGTTGCAAAGAAAGCAGTGTTAATGGGTCGAAAACAGTGTAATCTCAGAGATTATAGCGCGGTTAGTGTACTCTATATCAAGATTTAATTTCATGAGAAAATGGCCGATGATTCGGACACTAACAAATACCTCAAACTATAAAATAAGATGTATCATCGACTGGAAGTAATGCCTACGATGAATAATTGAGGGTATAGATCAAAATAAATTATGGGCTGTTCCGATAGAGTAATTCGATTCAGAGTCAAGCTTTGCTTACAATAAGTAAATTGCGAGTTATACTGTTCAGGAATATGACCAATCAGCGGCCACTATTCAGTGTTAAAATGAAACAATGTATAGTGGCGTGAGCGGCACATTCGACAAACAGTAGATTTGCACCTCTACAAAGTATGGGACAAGTTTAAACAATATATGCAACATAGTTGTTGTTTGCATAAATAAAAATTATTTGTAGGGCCTTTGTAAAAAAAAACATCATCTCAATTTGTAAACAATGCACACGTTTAGCTAGATTTTCCAGGATTGCCTCTATTAGCTCGTGCTGAATTACTCTTATTCTGAGAAATTTGATTATTGATATGGACCATGGTACGAACTGCCTTACACTGATTTCCTAAAAATAATTTTAAATGATTAAAACGTGACATTTTTAAATGACCATGGACCAATTCAAATCGCTGAACAGTTGGAGTCATATTTTATAAAAGCAACTTTACAAGTATAGAACTCATTAACTAGCTGGGAAACCCAAAAGGTCTAAAAATTCTACGTTTTTCATAAAAGAATCCAAAATATTACGTAAATTGAAATGATTTGAACTTTGAAATAATTTTACCAACTCGTCCCAATACGTATGTAGTTGCCAAAAGTATTTTGTTTTGATATCGGTTAATTAAACTTGCATCACCTATTTTATAATTTTCTTCAGTTAAAGGTATATTTTTAAGTAAATGTAATGGTTTGGCATTAATAAATGAAATAAGATACTAAGATTTAGTTATCAGTATCTGAAAGCATATGTTTATGAATTCAGGTTTGAAGCACCTCAAAAAAGTAGGCCGTTATTTTACAGTTCTTTCAAACGCAGATAACGTGTTATGGTAAAATCACATCCATATGTAAAACACGCTTTTGAGAGTTCTGATATAGATGGTGTCATAGTGATAGGCTTAATTTCAGTTTCAAGGAATAGATAGGAAGGATAGATAAAATATGTTTCATTAATATCACTGCGCATTTTCTTTTCAATTCCCTGTTGGCTATCTTGTATGTACTCATGAGTAAGTACTTTCATATACAGACTTTCACATTTTTTGTAATTGTAATAAAATTTATACAGCGAGCCTTAAAATATTCTTACTTAGAGCCATCCATCAGCAAGAGTTAAATGAGCAATTTCATACATTTCAGTTATTCGCCGAGCAGGCACTTTTTTACATTTTGATAGACATAACGAACCTTGATCAGGAAGTTACAATTTAATATATTGCATTATAAAAAAAAACATTAGAATGCATAAATGCAATTGAAGATAAAAGCTACATAGTTTGCATAAACCAATGCAAAATTTAATTATCAATTAAAATATTTAATTAGAAATTAATTCAAAGCATGGGCCTGCGTATTTGCAGCATCCTGTTTCGAAGTTGCAAATACGCGTTGAAGACATGCATATAAAATATCAACTTAAATCCAACAACTACATTTATTCATATTTGAAAAAGAAAAATATTAAAATAATTTATTGATAGAAAACACTTGCGTTCCTAGCAACAAAATGTCAAAATGTAATGTTTGGGAAATGAAGTAAGTAGTATTAAATACAGAAACAATACTGAGGTTTAAATTAATGACTAACTAGTCTTATTAATGATAAAATAACGGATCGCCATAGGATCAAAAAAAATTTAATACACTATGCATAAAAATTAACATAAACGTAAACTATAAAAAAATAATGACATTTGGCAGTGGAACCTCAAAACAAAAAAAAAAATAATTTTACCAATAAAGATGTGGGGTCATACACAGCGGCCCTAATTTACCAAATTTAGATAATAAAATACTAATTTTACCAAAATAAATTTTAAAGTAAAATTGTATTATCCACTAGTCGCAACTAAAAAAATGCTACTGATGTTATAATAGCTGTACGGGGAAATTTAAAGCATCCTGATTCCACCACGTATAGATTTTGAGTTGAATGTATCAGTTATTTTTATTTTATACAAAAATTTTTATATAATATTTATACATACGTTCAAACCAAGAAAAAAAAGATATTTTAAAGATAACAGGATTTATTTACAAAAATCCACATGACAATAAATTTATAGTAAGTATGTACATAACTTTTCTGCTAATGTTGACTTTCGTTTATGTTCCTGATCGCTCTCTCATAAGAAACCAACAATAATCTCCCATCATTGCTGCATCCTATCTGCCTTGGTAGCGTTACTCCATTGTTAGTGTGTCCTGGTGGACCCTTTTTCCTTGCTCGTCACTAACCGCACCCAACTGTAACTAGGAAACAATTTAAATGGGGGTGCAAGAACTGTATTCTAAGAGACATGCGACAACCCATTTTGCAGTAGCTCTACACGTTTTTCGTAGTTTTCTACTTTTTTGTTTCCTAAAAACTTTTAAAAGAACTCCACGCAGCTAATTCAACATCACTTAATTTTTGATCAAACTTCATTCATTCCTTAAGCTTAGTATCTGTTAGTTTAGGAAAATTTGTTGAAGGTATTTAAACGCATCTTCACCTTTTAATGTGTAATGGAGTAACAGATTTTTTTTAGGATCAACAAGAGGTATATTCTTTACGTTAGCCTGGCCTGGAATAGCAATTTTTTTTATTTAGCAATGGCTCTGTGTTGCTCTACTGTCCCAAAGACAAAGAAAACAGCAATACTTCGTAAATCCAGGCTGAAGCCCCATGACTTTTAGGTCACCACATATTTGCTACTTCTACGTATCAAACCTTATTGCATTTAGAATAAGTGACATACTTCCGTATGTTTTCTTCATGTCAAACTACATGTGCAAGATGAATTAATAGAAGGACTTCTACCTGTGTGCTCGACAGAGTAGGACCTGACTGGCGTTACAGGAATTCAAAAAAACGCTGCGAGATTAAAACTTCGAATATCGCGTACATCCTTTGTGATTGGAATTTAAACTTGCTTTTCTGCGGTTATTAACACAGATTAGTAAAAGTTACTGTATTTTTATATTTTATTAAGTTTCGGGGACGGATCCCCGGATTGTGCCCGGTAGCATGGCTTCTTCTGAAGCTGTTGAAGACGTATCTCATCAGTTATCAATCGATTCAGACGGCGACAGTCAAATCGCAAGAACTACCTCGGAATGGCTTATAAAACAAATAAAAATGTTTCAAAATACGTGCCAAGATTGCAAAAGTTTGCTGGCAGAATTGTATGGCAACGTAGGCAATAGCTCAACGAATGAGTTACAGCTAGCATTCGAAAAAGCGCAAGCTCACTGCGCAGATGCGCATAAAACTCTTACAAGGACAAAATCGGTGCAATCAAAAATTGACTGTGGGAATAAAGAGACAAAACCAGTTTCCGGGAACGGAACCCCAGTTTTTGGCGATGTAACGGAAGACGACGATACGCTCTCCAATATATCCATGGAGTCCATCCCAGACTCGAACTTGACTGAGGTTTCCATAAGAAATATTAAAAGCAAATCCAAGAGTTTCGCAGAAGTCTGTGTTCAGTGTAGGCTGGATTACGAAAAACTCCGCGATTGTGAACCGGGCCATAACGATACACGGAAATTGGTCATGAAAGTGCGCCAGCACTTCAAGGACGTGCACCCCACGAGATTTAAAAAGCCTGTTATGTCTAAGATCGACACAGGTAAGAAAAACAAGGCCAGTCCTACGGGTCTCCAAGGCTCTGAAACCACAAAAAAACCCAAGGTCACCTTGACCGGCCGGCAGCAGCCTAGTCAAATGGCACCGCCGCCACCCCCATCTTCTGATCTCCCAACAAGTGGAAATGGAAAGGACGTCTTTAGGACCCCTTTCAAGCAACTGCCCTTCAAGAGAAACTTCAAGGTAGCTACCTTAGAAATGGGCCAACCCCCAGTTACCACATCGAACTCGTTTCAACCTCTATCTGACATTAACACAGAGGACGAGGATACGGATGCGGCCAGCGTAGCATCCACCTCTGCCTCTGCAGGGATTAAGCGAAAAACTGCAAACAGCAAGAGTAAGGCCGCCCCTAAACCCAAAGTTGTAGCCGTTACCCCCCGTAGTAATCAAGGGCCGTCCGGCTGACCACCGACAGCTCCGTGAAGATCTGAAGAACATGCACATCACTAAATATCAGTTAAAGTACACGAAAAATTCTGTCATCGTGTACTGCGATAACGCTAATGATCTGCACACTTTAAAACGTACCTTGGTTCAAGAAAGCACCGAATTTCACACCTACGCCGAAACCCAGGAGAAAACGCGTGCGTTTGTCCTACGAGGCCTAGACGGGGACATCCAGATTCAAGACATCGCAGAAGCTCTTCGGGACGAATATAACATAACCCCAAAGAATATTTACCAAATGCGGAAAACATGGACGCCAATGTTTTTAATCATTCTAGGCACTGATTATACAATCCGACGTTTGAACAGTGAAGTGAGAACCCTAATGTGTGTCCGTATCTCATGGGAAGCAAGGCGTTCCGGCAAGCCAGTCTTACAATTTAAGAACTGTCAACAGTTCGGACATGCCAAATCCTACTGCAGCAGGAAAACCACTTGCAGCAAGTGTGCAGGGCAGCACGACATCACCCAGTGCTCGCAAGACTTCCAAAAATGCGCTAACTGTGGGGGCCCTCACCGATCTATAGACGAGGAGTGTCCTGTATATGTCTATAAATTTAACTTAATTCAAACGTCTGGGACTAAAACCAGACAACCAAATAAACCAGCCTTCAAACCTGCTCCACTGCCAGTTAACCCGGCCTGGAGAGACAAAGCTTCGACATCCAGAGTTGCAGACGGTTTAAGTGGCCAAGGCCTAAGCAATGGCCAACGCAGTGATGACTTCAACAACCAGTTCCCAACGCTTCGTCCCAGAAATACACGTCAGAGCCAGGATAGCCGCCCTAAGCAAAATCAAAATGTACAGGTAAGTGGTGCTGCGCGCAATAGCTCGATCCCTAATAATAATAACACCCATAATTCAAACTCAAACATTGCTAGCATAATGTCAAATTTAAATAACGTTGTTACCCGTATAAATAACCTTGTTAATTTAGAGCAACTTTTCTTGGCACTTGAATGTTACTCTGACATGCTCGAAGCGTGTCGGGGCGACAAGGCGGAAATCGTCCAAGCCTCGATACGCTTCTTCTCGCATGAGTACACGAGATTCAATATATAATGTTAGTAGTCGCAAGTTGGAACTGTAACAGTATCCACGCCCAAAATGGGCGAGTTCCGTAACTTTATGCATACTTCCAATTTTCAGATTGTTTTTCTCAATGAAACACGTTTAGATCCTGGCTTTACACTAAAAGTTAGGAACTACAATGTGGAGCGATTTGATAGACCCGATCGAAACGGAGGAGGCGTGGCCTGCTTCATACACAGGTCGCTTCGCTTCAAGCGAGTATATAACGTGCGCTCCGCTATAGAACATGTTAGTATCGAACTGGAGAGCGGCCTGCGTGTGACCGGCTGCTACGCACCTCCGGGTCTCCGCCTCTCGGAAAACGATCTCCTTGCTTTACTTCCGCAAAATAGAGTATCCCTGCTAATTGGTGACCTCAACGCCACCCACGCCGCATGGGGCGGTAGAACCAACAGCAGGGGTAGACTACTGAAGGGGATAGTCGAAAACAATCTTGAAATGTCCTACCACAGAACACCGAATCCCACCTATCTTCGCAGTGACTCGTTCCTGGATGTCGCTATAACTAGGGGAGCGATAAGAACCACACAGCTTCAGGAAATGAACACCTTAAACTCGGATCACCTTCCGATCAAGATTGGCCTGTACTGCAGGGTCCATATGACGAGTGACACCGTCATTTCGTACAGGAATGTTGATTGGAGGGAGTTCCGAGCGAGGTTAAACGAGCTAACTGTCGTTCCCGGACAAATAGAGACAATCCAGGAGCTTGAGAATGAAGTTGATAAGCTTACAACTAATATCCAGCGCATCCGAAATGCTATGTGTCCTAGGGTTACAATCCACCCTAAGACAGAATCCCTGCTGGAACCTATCCTTGAACTTATAACCTACAGAAACCGTTTTCGACGTCGATGGCAGAGAAATCGGACAGCAATGGGATCCGCTCAAATCAACGCACTGACGGAGGAGATCAGGGTAAAGATCCGTGAACACCGCGACCAGACATGGCTAGAATATATCAACTCTGTCAGTAGGGACGACGGCTCGCTGTGGAAGCTGGCCAGGCGAGTTCGCGGAGGTGGTACGCGAATCCCTGTGATTAAACACCGCGGTGTTGATATCGCGAGTGATCAGGGAAAAGCGGAAGCCTTCGCTGACTACCTGGAGGGCGTCTGCAGCGGGTCGCCGGATACCCTTCCTGTGCAGGCTCACTGTAGCTCAATTGTTGATATATTCAAACGGCAAAAATACCCCATCCCCCCGGCAGTGTTTGATAAATTGAGAGCCACGCCTGCGGACATCCGCAAAGCTATCTGCCGTTTACCGAGAAATAAAGCTCCCGGCCCGGACAATATTCCGAATAGTCCTGAAAAATTTACCCCGGAAAACATTAATCCATTTCATGCATATAGTTAACGCGGTAATCAGGCTGCAGCACTTCCCGAAACCCTGGAAGGCAGCGTGCGTCATACACATCCCGAAACCGGGTAAAGACCTAACTTTACCCTCTTCATATCGACCGATCTCCCTGCTGAATACTCTCGGGAAGGTAACCGAAAGACTTATCTTGCCGGGCATCAGTAGGGAGGGTGACCGGCAAAACGTACTACCCCCTGAGCAGTTCGGTTTTCGCGGCCGGCATGGTACCGTCATGTTGGCCGCGAAGATCGCAACTGACGTATATCGCAGCTTCAGCACTAAACAATCAGTGGCATTGTTACTTTTGGACATTGAAAAGGCGTTCGACAGGGTGTGGCACGAGGGGTTGCTTTTCAAGCTACTGGCGAAGTATAACTTCCCGCTTTACCTAGTTTCCCTTATCGTGTCATACCTTGCCGAGCGCACTTTCTTTACCAGAATAAACAAACACTCCTCTGCGAGCAGGCGACTGCGAGCGGGGGTACCACAGGGCACGGTATGGTCGCCGCTGCTCTTCAATCCTTTTATTGCAGATATCCCGTCTCATCCCAGAACCAATAAAGCCCTTTTTGCCGACGATACGGCAATTTACTCCTCGCATCCCCTCGCTGAGGTGGCGAAGTCAAACCTTAGCGATCACATGAACGTGCTTGTTCGTTATTACGAGAGGTGGAAGATATCTCTCAATGCTAGCAAAACCGAGCTAATCGTCATCACGCGTAAACGCAAAGATATCAATGTCACGCCTCTCGTAATAGGGAACACGCAGATACTGCCAAAACCACATGTGAAATACCTTGGCATTACCTTTGATAACAAATTAAATTTCAACCGGCATATCTCTGCCATCATTGGTAAGAACGAGGGTGTCAAAAAGGGACTGGGCTTGTTGGTAGCGAGCAGGTCTTACCTGAGCCCTGCCAACAAGCTCATCCTTTATAAGAGCATCGTGAGACCAGCGTTATTCTACGCCGCTCCGGTGCTCGGTGGCTCGTACTCACAAAAAGAAATTGCAGGTACTGCAAAATAATTACCTAAGGGCGGCGTTCTCCTTGACGCGGCGCGATCGAGCTAGAATCGATGACTTACACGCGTGATCCGGCGTTGAATACGTCGAGGAATATATTGATGGCCTCGCGTGTAAGTTCTTCGATAGCCAAATCAAGGGATCGCTGCTAACTGCGAATATAGCAGATGTGAGATACGACCCCGAGCGCCCCATCAAACACGGCACGATATACCGGGAAACGACCCTTTTTTACAAGCAGCTAAGGCCGCCGTAAATTAAAACAAAGTGTAAATATTGTAAATACAAACTATTCAACACTTAATTCACTCTCCTACACCCTCAATCGCATTTGAGCTCTAACCACCGAAGCGTCCATGTCTCCGCGGCCTGATCCGTGGGGCTCAAACAAAGTGACCTGATGCTGTTACAGTAATACCGGAGCAGACTTCGTTGCTAAGTCTAATCTTGTATATTTGTATATAGTAACCATAAGTTCATGTTGTACATATTGTATTGTCCTTTTCAGCTTCTGTGACTCTGCTCTATGCGAGCATTTAAGCAAGGTTTTTCCCCAGTTTTCCTTGCAAAACAGACCTTGTAGCAAAATTACATAACGTAGAACGCACTCTAACTAATTTTAGCTTCAGCCAACTATCAATTAAGCGACATTGAAGGGGTCACCCAAGTAATGATCGAACAAAGAGCAGCACCGCTTAACCTAGTTATAGATAGCTTACCACCTAGCCCCATCAGGGTGTCATGCCCTGTTGGCCAAGACGCTGAACAAACAGCATCGGGCGCAACAACAGGCAATAGTTAGTTAGTCACTAGCGCACAATGACATATCTAGACTAGGCATTGCCGTTGTACCATAGTAATATCAATAAACTTATGTCTATCTATCTAATTAATAGAGAGTTTTTCTTGACATTATGGAACAGAACGGTTTTTAAACTTATTTTAGATGCATCTATAAATAAGCGCCATCCCTCCGGGTTACAGTTCCTAAATATTGTAACTTAGGTTCCAGTGGCTAGTAGATGCCATTGTTGCAATCTGGAATCTAATAGATCAGCATGATCTTGGGACAAGTGGAGATCTCGAACTAGATATTTAATTCAGCTTGTTCGATCAAATGGGGTGCTTTTATTTCACTTTCGGAAAAATAAGAACCGTCATTTCCTGATACATTATTGGGTCTGCCTTATCATCATACATTTCTAAATCTTCCTCCCAATTTGCCGGGGGCG
>JAEQML010067967.1:0-18659 GCA_016904865.1 Pissodes strobi | reverse complement strand
TACACATACCATGTACCCAAAGTATTTACGGCATTTTACACTGGAAATCTGTATCAGGGGTACAAGTGACCTCCGATGCCATATTCGACGATAATTCATGCAGTCAATATCCCGATTATTAAGGAGTGTATTTCAAAACCAGTTACATTGGGTTGATGAATACAGCCCCAAGCCTAATCTACGCGTCACAGTTTCAGAGATGCCACAATTTTGTCTGATGCACAGATGCCATAGTAAATGCAGATACATGTATGTGTGAGCATGTAGGTTTAACCTTGTGTGATCTGAGCAAGGCGTTCGACTGTGTCTCCCATCAACTTGTACTTGACAAGTTATCACGCTATGGTATCAGAGGGCTTCCCCTGAATCTTTTAAGATTTTACTTAACATCCAGAACTCAGTATGTTACTTTGTATGGTGAGATATCTGAAGTATGTCCTGTGGAGAGTGGAGTGCCCCAGGGATCTGTCTTGGGGCCTATACTCTTTTTAGTGTATATTAATGATCTGTTTGCATACCTTTTACCTGGCAAGTGTGTCTGCTATGGGGATGATACAACATTTGCATGCAGAGCTAAATCTCAGGAGAGTCTGAGGAGTGGAATGAATGAGAGTAAAATTAGAGTTGAGAGTTGGTTTACCCAAAATTGTTTAAATCTTAATAATGATAAGACCCAGGAAATTATTTTTTCTACCAAACTGGTACTGCCTATGGCCATAGTGTTAATGTCCTGGGACTGCGCTTAGATGATCATCTAAATTGGAGTGCACATGCCTCATCCTTGATAATGATCAGAAAGCTGAGGGTAATGGTGAGCAGTCATTCACTTATGACTGTTTACTATTCTTTGTTCCATTCTCACATATCCTATGGAGTTGTCTTGTGGGGGTCAGTCTTTCTATGCTTCATCTATATTTAAAATGCAGAAGAAGGCTGTCCGCTTGGTTGTTGGTGCTGGTTTTCGGGACCATACTTTAATAATTTGAAAATACCGTCATTGTACATATTTCACCAACTTTTGGATATCCATAAAAATAAAGATAAATTTAAGTTAAATTCGTCGTATCACGATTATAGAACCCGTTCGGCAGAACTAATGAGACCACCAAGGTATCGATTAAAGAAATCGTCACAAAATTCTTTACAACTTCATTTTTATAACGCCCTCCCAGTGTTGGTTAAAAAACTTTCGTCTAACGTGTTTAAAGCTCATATTAAAGGCTACCTCATAAAACACGCGTTTTACTCCGTTAATGAGTACATGGATGCAATCTCGAGTCCGGAATTGAATGTGCTTCTTGACTGAATACTTTTTTTTGTTATTGTTTCTTTTAATTAATTGTATTGTTTTTATACCATAAACCAAAGAACTTAAACTTTGTCTTACAATCTGGGTAATTCGTCCTTTACATACTATATGTGTTAGGTTAGATTAGTCTTAAGTACATTTTATTGTTGTTAGTTTCTAAGTGCTATTATGTTGACCTGCTGCAATTGTATTTCTACAAAACGTAGTCAAATAAACTATCTATCTATCTAATACGTCTTTTTTACTTCACCGACTTTGATGCTGTCTAAATAACTGAAACTTCAGCATTTGTAGACCATTTCCTCATGTCAGTCTATTTTCCAGAAGATGATTCAGAAACCATCAATTGCAATGTATTCATAGCCTGTTGTTTCGCACTCTTGAAATTTGTCGGAATACGAATTATCCACATTTCATTCTGAATCGGTCATGTTCCTTGCAAAGGAAGTGTGCATCCTGTAATCATCATCACTTACACTGTTTGAAATAATTATGGTTGACAAGTCTAGAGATCGATTGGTTTTTGCAGTGTATGTTTCATTTAATGGCACGTCCTCCAAAATAGAAACCATATGTACATCATATACCATATTTCCATATGTAGAAATCGGTTCGACACAAGTAGTTGTCTTCGGAATAGCCACTTGGATCAATGTCGTTTCTAATAAATCCATTTTATTTTTTGGCATTGGATCCAATTCAGGTAGAGTGAAATTACCAGATTCGCTTACATTAATAACTTGAGAGTGAATCCTGCGCGACCATAATTCTTGGGGTATAGCAGGATTAAAAGTGTTTGGAACATCAATTACATCTATCTCCATAGAAATGTCTCCACATGCAGTTGCCGAGTCAAAGGCGGTTTTTTCAAAGGCCTCTGTTCGGATTCTGCGAAAGCGACCATATCAGATGAGATAGCATTAACAGCCTCAAATTGTAGGCTGCTCCTCAAGTACTCTTGTGATGTACTGGGTCTTGAAGGGTCTAAAATAATCTCTAGCTGCTAAGATGCACCGAAGTCCGAAATAAGTCTCTCTATCAGTGGTGTTATTTGTAAAACAGTATGATTGATTTCAGACAAAGAATACGCATCAAATTCACTCATTCATGAGGTTGACAAGCAAGTGATAAGGGCTATTTAGATATGACGGCTGGAGAATTGTTGGAGAGCTGAATGACTTGAATCTCCTTAGAAACGACTGCAAACTTATTCTCAACAGCTAATCTTAGCAGAAATTCACTCCGCTTCATTGTATCACATTGAAGAGCACGTACGCGTTATTAAGATATAATTTAGTTTTTACAGAGAAACATCATACCATGAACTAAAAACTAACAAATATTACAAACCCAACATTTTTGTTATGGAAAGTCCATTGTTATCGAAACTCTAAACGCTGAAATCAACCTAAAGCCAAAATAAGAAAATAAAAATTATGTTTAATTCTGTAGGGCTTTTCAACCCCTTAGAATAAATTTTGCATAATTTTGTCTTTAAGTCTTCACGCTTTAAAAACAATATGCATGCCAAGAGTTAACATTTTAGCGTAAGGAATTTCGACCGGTTTTGAATACGGGGTACTTTTCACCCCCTTGCATTACCCTCTCAAATATACAAAAAATGGCATACTATGTAAAAAAATAAAATTAACTTGTTTCGCGGTTTTCCAAAATAGCAAATACTTTTTAATACAGAACCCGCAACCTGAATGGCGAAATCCCACAGCCTAACCACGGTATAAATAAATATACGGTAGGTTCACTGACAAATTTCCAATTTCGCCGACAGTGTTCGGCATCAAAGTGAATCCGGATCAATCTGGTACCGTGGCCTGCGGTGGCTCGGCTACGAGGGAGAGTCTATAGTCAGTAGTGCAAACACCCTGAGATTGTGTACTGTTGGGTCGCGTTGAAATAATAACCGAGGAAATAATTTGCGAAGTTTTATGGAATTGTTCGAAAAAATTTGAATAGACAGTACCCTCCTCAATAACAGTTGTAGCCACCTGAATAAAATGTATGCCTGGATTTACAATAATCTTATCAGGAGTACACATTTTCACTTTTTCATTATCTACATTTTGGTAGTTCTTTCACTATGTCAGTATTAGTGAACCACAAGTGCTGCGGGGTCTTATAAACGAAGACTCCATCAAATTCTGTTATCGGTCTTCCCAACAATATATCTACTGTCTGTAAAGTATTAGGTTCTACATAAAATTGTGTGGCAATTTTTAGTCCGTCTATTTCTACCGTTGCCGTAACTAAAGCTAAGGAAATTACTGAAGCGCCACCGTAACCTTCAATAATAATATTGTCTTTATCAGGTTGTTTACAAAGCTTAAGTTTATCTATAACATCAAGTTTAATAGTATTACACCCACTACCAAAATCAACATATCGTCGTTGAAGTACTAATAGCTCGTAAGCCCAAAAATTAAAATTTTCAGAAGCAAAAAACCTTTTTTCATCTAAAGGGTTTACCTAAGATAATTTTTTCGTTCAGGAATACGATTTTATTAGTAAAAATTTACACAAAATTAAGGTTTTGTATTGATATTTGTTGTTTTTATATTTTTGGTGCGGCATACGAGGTATTGGATTAAAAATCTTGTTTTTGGTGTGGGATGCGCAGTTTATTCTTCGAAGACAAGATACTTTATTGAGAACAAATACAAATTATTTTTATTATTAACCTATTTTCTTTCACAAGAATAAATATTATTAAACTTCACTATATGCTAAAGTATCATAAAAGCTGTGGCAATCGATAGGTATAACAGATTTTAAGGCTTGCAGGTCTTGCCACTATTGTTTCTTTAGTTTCCTTTTCTGATTATACATTGCTGGTCACTCCACAACTTCTGACACCTTCTTTGGTCTCTGTGGAAGCTCTTTCCGATCTGCATCAAAATCAAGATTGTAATACATTTTTTCATCAGGCAAATAACAAATTCAGTGGTAACGGACATAAGAGCTCCTTATGTCCGTTACCACTGAATCACTTTGGACCTTAAAAGAAACCAAATAAATTTCAATCTATATAATAATTTTTAATTAAAATCAGTAGTGTGTTGTAGCCGGCGCCATCTATCCGTAACCTGCTAAGTTTATCGGAGATAGACAGTACTATACTATAGTAATTATTGGCTACTACTTGACCTGTGTATGTGGGATAGATGGCGCCGGCTACAACACACTACTGGTTTGAATTTCACTGGGTTTGTTTAAAGCCTCGAGTACCGTTCTCTTATCTGCTGAAGCTATAGCCATACTGACGAGCCGTTATACGGCGAAACGCGTCTATGGATGGGTCGGCAGGTGAAAAAGAACGGAAGGTACAGAAGGGGTTTTATTGATTCAAAATTGAATACAAATGGGGATAACTTACTTTCCCGATAGATGAAATCTTTTGGGGTGAAATTTTTTAAATCTGTATACTGCAACGTCATAGGGTCAGGCTTAGTTCTTGCTTCTTTTGAAGTTCGCAAATAATCACTTGGTGAGTCTTTTCCTTTATTTTTTTTTCAATACAACTGTGGACAGAGTCACACTCCATCTGAGTGTGCCCAACTTTTAAACATTTTTTAACAATTTCCACATTATTAACAACAGCATAATTAAGTAAGACATTTGACATTATGCTGTTTCAGTTCTGGTATGTGCATCCGTCGCTGTAAATGATAATTGGACCAGATTCATTTTGACATTTTGTTTCAAAATTCTTCAGCAGACACGGGACAAATGTGGATGCAGTCATATCAGCCTAAGTTTCAGTAATCCAAAAGCACGTTGCTTGATGAGAGACTGTGTCATAAACAGAAAATTATGACAGCAAAGCTTAAGCTTGAAAAAATTGCATTGGCTTGAACGAATGGACATACGTTTACTGCTTGTAAATCAATTGATAAAACACGTCCCGTATGATGATTTTTTGCTTCCTCCTTATCTCTGAATCTTTTCGTCACGAGCCCTTTCCTTTTTAAGCCTATGAGCACTCCATTCTTCATGTGAAAGCTGTCCCACTTCATGTTTAGTATACAAATCACACTTGTCCTTTTTCATTGGATATAATGACACATTTTTAGAGTAGAACTCATTATTGAAAACTGTTCTTAATAGGGCTGATTTATTATCGTTGTTACATATTTCCCTGTACAAACTAAAGAGGTGGTTTAAACTCTCGACTGTGGTTTCTAAGTATAGTTTTGTAGAACTGGAACGAACATAGTGTGATGGTAATTTACGTAATTAATCAAATGAGATCTGTAAGCTGTTTTTTATCAGCACCCTTATTTGCCCTGAATGAAATCTTTTTATTTTGCTTGTTACATTCTGAAGAACTCAACATACCACAATCTTCCTTTTTTTATCCAATCCTGGACTCAATATTCACCTAAGCACAATGTTTGTAGTATTTTTTTCTTGAGATTTGTAGTTTTTTATTATCTACAGTTAAACACTACTGAAAGGTATTTTTTCTCCTGCTCTCTTCTATTTTCGTATAGGTTCTTTTCGAATCGCACTTTTTTACATGGTTTATAACAAAAATTTTACGCTTGTCCCAATTCATTTCATTCCAGAAACTTTTGAAGATTTTAAGGCGTTCTTCTTCAGTAATTTTTGAGCAGTGCTTATTTTTGAATCTGCAAATTTCTTTTTAATTTTCGAGCTTCTCTGGGAATGTTGTAGCTAACTTTACCGTCTTTTCTACTGAAACCCATGTATAGTTTTTCTTCTATTCTATGTCGCTTCGTTTTATGTTTTCCCCATTTATCTTCTTGCCGCTTAATACTTCGCTTTCGCCCCTCTAATATATTGCCAAAGTCTACTTACAACGGTCTTTCGTTGTGAGGTATTTTATTTTGATCTACTCTACAGTCTGTGAATTAGCACCTTCATCTTCTATGTGCATTCTGACAGGTTTATCCGGTTCTCTAACTCTTCAATTTCGCTGTCTGAGCTATTTGAATAATTGTCTACTTCGGGAATGTAATCTGGTGACACATCACGGCAGTTCAAAAACAAAATCTTTAGCTTTGGTAATTTAAACTTTTTTCTAGCACTATAAATAAAACCCGTAGTGGAGCATCAAAACATAGGCATTTTTTTTAAATTGAATTAACACATTTTAACAGATAAACCACCATGTCGTACTAAATAAATAAAAAAAACTTTATTTTAACAGTCCTTCAAAGGGAATTGTATATTATTAACTTACCTAGGCCGTTTGGCTTTTTTGTTGAGAATACCAACATTTCTCCGCAATATCCAGATGACATCTTATTGCTAATAATTATTGTTCGTTGTCAAAAAAACATATGAACAATAAAAACTTTACTCACAAACATATAACTCTAACAGGTCTTAACGCGACTGAAGTGGCTTACGCGGTATTGTAATAGATTCACGGCCGTATTCATGAACAGTAGTTAACTTGTTAATGGTTGGTTAAGTATCTAATAGCTGGTCAACATACATATTTGGTATTCATCATACTCTGTTAGGATTTAACCGTTTGTTAAAATTAACCGCCCGGGATCGCCTAGGTAAAGAGCTTAAATGACAGTTAACGTAAGTTCTAAATTTTTCAGGTTAGTTTTTGTAGTTTACCCTTTTTCTAAACAAATAGTATCCTATTATAACAACCTCTAAATTCAATGTTTGTCATAGATGGATAGGTTTTACCACGTAGAAGATACCCCATCCTCTTCTGATTCCTCGTCTGAAGATGAAGGTTCAGGTGCAAGAAGACAAAAAATAGTGAGACCACGAAACGATCTATTTAATGACCTGGATAAAATTGAATTTAAACAAAGATTTCGTATCAACAAAGAGACTTTTTTATACATCGAGAATCTATTAGAAGATATTCCAGAACCATATAATGAGAATTATCTAATTTCTAAACGAAATCAAATATTAATATGCCTCAGATTCTATGCAAGTGGATCATTCCAAATTAATATTGGGGATCATTTCAATGTGTCACAACCCACTGTATCAAGAACTGTAGAAAATATCACAAATCATATTGCTGCTTTGAGAGCACAATTCATAAGAATGGCACAAACAGAAGCAGAGAAGAGGCAAACAGTTATGATTTTTTTTAATATAATAGGTTTCTCTTTTTTTTAATTATTAAAGCTTGGATATTACCATTTATGTTTCCTTTTTGTAGGAGCTTTACATTGTACACACATCAAGATCCAATCACCAGGAGGAGAAAATGCTGAAGTCTTTAGAAACCGCAAAGAATGGTTTAGTATAAACACGCAAGTAGTGGGCAATGGTGATCTTATGATAAATGACATTGTAGCTAGATGGCCTGGTAGTGGCACGACTCAACAATATTTACTCAATTATTCGAGCAAGGTTTGAAAACCAAGAATTTTCCCCTTATTGTCTACTTGGGGATAGTGGATATGCATGTAAAACTTACTTATTAACACCATTAATAAATCCTCATAATCCGGCGCTACAATAGGGCTCAACTATCCAGCAGAAATACTGTAGAACGTCTATTTGGTGTCTGGAGGCGACAGTTTCCCTGTTTATCATTGGGAATGCGATTCAAACTTGAAGCTCTGTAATATAATAGTAGCCACTGCAGTGTTGCACAACATTTGTATTCAAGTAGGTGATAATTTAGAGGAACTTGATGATATCCCTAATCCAGATGATATAATTAGAGTAGTTCATTACAGTGGTGGAGGCCAAAATTTTGCAACAAGGGAGAGTTTAATACAAACTGTTTTTAATTGATTTGCTATGTCATGATGAAGCAACTAATATCATGAATATTTTGTTATTGAATAAATTAATAAATATATGAATCAATATTATTACATTTTGCCATATGCCCAATAATTAAAAAAATGTTAATAGCTTAAATATTTTACTTTCTTAACTGAAAAAAATAGTGGCTATTTTTGAACATTAAACATTTTTTTTATTTATAATATATAGATCGAGGATAACTAAAGAAAAAAATAGGAACATAAAACCTCCGCCTTTCAATGTTCTAACCTAAGAGGAGCTCAAAAAATCAAAAAAATAATATCCTATACCTACTATATAACTTCAAATAAATAAAGTACAATCCCTAACAAGGACTAAGTTCCATGACAAGAACTATAGAAACAACATAAATAATGAAATACACACTTTCGGTGCAAATCATTGTTTTCCAAAAGTCTGTCATATTGAAGTTTTCTTATTTTAAGATCCAAGAGCTCTTTTTCTTTAATTATTTGCTTTATTTCATCATCCATTTTGATACCTTTTAGCTTTTCTTCTTCATTTTTCTGCACTACATGCAAAACTTGTATTTTATTTTAATATATTTCAAATTTTTTGGCTGAGAGACCCGAAGGCTTCAAGATATTTTCTCCATAACAATTAAGTTTTTTATTAGTACTCTTCTCGTTTCTATTTCTTTTTTTATTGACATTATTAGTTACAATATATTTTTGTTCTTGATTACCTTTAAATTTCTTTTGTGGCTGAAACTGTAATAAGATTTCTGATTGTTCTTCATTCGGTTCTTCCTCAAAAACAATATGTATAGTTTCATCAGAGGTGTCATTATATGTAAAGCCAACATCATTATCTGCCAGTTGACCTATGTTTGTTTTTAAGGACAAGAGTCTCTTCAGGGATTCATCACAAGGTTGGAAACTGGTAGATGTTAAAGGTGTTGCAAAAAATGTTTTCAGATTCTGAGTTCTTTTCCATAGGAAAGCTCAAGGCATTGATACTTAAAATCTTTTCATCCTGTGCAGAAAGGATATTATGCTTTGTATTGTCCCCTCCAACAGTTTTTAGAATTTCTACCTGCAACATTAGAATAATATTGTCACGAATTGTATTTTTTATCTGTGACGCCACGCCTTACTTAGCGTGTAGGAGAGTAACTCAGATTTAGGAACGCACTACGTCAAGTTGAAAAGGGATAATAAAGGAGACACATCGGTAAAAACAGTAACAAGTTTATTTACAAACAAACTTAACAACGGTTAGACTGTATACTAATAAAGGCGTGTTTAAGATTATAGATGAGTTAAGAGTTTATACTATACCCAATTAATATGAAATGCATGTCTTCTCGAGGGAGGCTTAGGTCAAAGTTTGTCTAGCAAGCGACGTCACTATTTTATTAATAAAGTTTATGTGAGCGGGTTGTCTTTTATTTAGGTATTTGTTCTGATATTTATAAGGTAAGTCTTTTAAGGTTATCACAAATTGCTAAGGCACTTTCACTACTTTTTAAAACTCCCCAAAAACTACCCCTTTACTAGAAGTTCTGATACTTCATGAATTCGACTCTCTCTATACTTTTAGTAGTCCCCGAATACCTGTGCATACGTTCACCCAGGTTAGGTAAGGACCTGACAACGTTATACCTGTACATAAGTGTTCTCAGTTATGGGGGTTGTGGGATAGAACAACTAGAAGTGGACGTACCTGTGTACTGCCCAGCAACTAAATTGAGCGGTTTGAGAGACCCGAAAGTCTGATTAACTTGGCGTTTGCCTGCGTATTTATATGTTACAAAATGCTGATGGTGCATCATTAAGGATTAAAGTCGCTCCCGTCGACCGCTCAAGTTGTTTATAATTAATAGTGAATGTTTATATAACATTTTTCAAGTTCAAGTTCAAACTTACGACAGGGTGATATTTAATTAATGATTTTAATTAGTTCACAATATTTTTAATAAAAAAACTACCACAACCTTGCTATTCTGATTATTGAACAAAAAAACACGCTTAGTTTTTTTCAATATTTTGTGTGTATTTGTTACTATATGAATATTGACAGTAAGAATAAAAGCACAAAGAAATGACAGCTGGATGCTTGAATCTTTCCCAAAAAGAGAGAGCAACTCCATTTATTAATATCTATTTCAGTTTGAGCAATACTGTGCAATCTAGGATAGACGTAATTTTACCTTACCTTATGTAGTTTTGCTAACTTTTTTATCTGCTCGTACAGTATCCATAATTGGGATCCTGTTCGTTGTCCCCACTTGTTTGTAGGACATTATACTTGCATGCCAGTTTCTCCCAGCATTCGTGTTTTTGTTTATTAAATATTGCATTCGTTTTTTTTACATTCTAGTACATCAATATGCTTTTTCTACCAGGGATATCAATAATTTTTCGCGCTGTGCAAAGTTTGAAGATCGTTTCTTCTCGTCCGTCATATTTATTTGTTCCTGTTATGTAACTTTTCTTTGGCAGGTTATTTATAATACTTTCCTTTCCTCAAGTCACAATTACGCAAATAAAAAGTAATTTATAATAATTATTAAATCGTCAAAATCAAATCAATAGAGCGAAAGCAGTGAAAGTTAGGTTATATTGTTTTAAAATGCAATCTGAAGTGTGGCACAAATTGACGTTGCCAACTTAAATTTAGATACTTTTAATTTAATAGACAGTTTGTTAACTGCTCGGTTAAAAAGATTGTTGAATAGCAAGTATTACGATGGAAAAAATTTTCAAGAATGTGTTTTTCTAATGAATCAAAAATCAAGATTTTTGGAATTTTGAGCTTTACTACCGAGTAAATATTGAATCTGTGTGACATATTCTGTTTAACAATTGACTTGCTTTTAGTGCGTAGTTTAATTCGTAATTTTTAAGTGGTTGGATTTGTAACATAACCAAAGTCTATCTTGGTGAGGTTAGAGTTGCACGTTGCACGTGTAGGGGCATGGCCCCTACTGGGGGCAAAAAAATGAAATCCGAAGAGACTGTAAAGCCTTCAATAAGCACATCGGATAAGATTGTGAATAGCGTTAATAGTAATGTACCAGATAATAGAGTTAGCAAGGAAAAGAGTGATATTAATATAATGGATACTCAAGATACAACTGGAAATGGGGAAACATTTAAAGAACCGGTTAAGTATAAATGTACGGATACGGGACCATTTATCGTTATTGTAGAAAGTGAGAAGAGAAATATTGGAAATATTTATCCTTCAGACATAGGCAAAATATTAGAAAATGGTGGGATAGTTGGACATCAAAGTCTAGAAAGAAGAGGAATTAATCGTGTTGGTGTAAATTTTGGCCTTTATAGTCAGGCCAATGCATTTATTGATAATAACACATTATTAGCTGAAGGATATAAAAAGTATGTTCCGGTGAGGATGATATCTTGTAGAGGTATCATTAGAGATGTTGGGTTATCCCACTCAACAGAAGAAATTGTTGAACAAATCAAAAGTCCTTACAAATGTATAGCTGCAAGAAGATTATCCAGAAGAATTTTGACAAAAATTCAAAATGAAGAAGGAAATTTAATAGATCAAGTAGAATTTGTCCCAACAGGGACTGTAGTACTTACCTTTGAGGGTAAGACATTACCAACTTATGTAAAAATGTATAGAGTAGAACATAAAATTACTATATATATCTCACCAGTAGTTCAATGCTTTGAATGTTTAAACTTTGGCCACACAAAGAGGACCTGTAAAGGGAAAAAAAGGTGTTCTAAATGTGGAGAGTTGGAACATGATAAAAAAGAATGCAAACAAGGAAATATTCAGTGTTACCATTGTGATGGAGAACATTTAGCTACAAGTAGGGAATGTTTGGAATATCAGAGACAGAAGCAGATTAATATACACATGGCCTGTGAAAATGTATCATTTTTTGAAGCGTGTAAAAAATTTCCTCAAATTAACAGTTCGAAGAAAAATAGGAAAAGCAAGTTAAGTGAAGAAAGGAAATGGGATGTAAACACAAATCTCTTGTCTAAAGAATTTCCACCCCTCAAGCCAAAAGTGGTTTCTGAATGTATAACAGTACAAGATCGAAGACGGTACATGGAGACAGGAAGAATTGATAATAGAGAAAGGTATAATAAAATAGCAAGTAGTACAAATAAAAGAAAATTGCCCATTTCTCCAGGGTATGATAACATAGCACATCAACAATGTTTGATATTTCCTTCAGGAAGAACGGAGGGCCATATGCAATATGAAGATGCAGAAAGGTCAGGTTTGGGCAGTCAGGTGAACAATGTAAGTTTTGATTTAAATTCAGAGATGGGAGATACCTCAGATAATGATAATAGAGTAACATTTTCTCAAATGTTACAGATTTTATCAATTTTAAAAAGCAGCAATTTAACTGAAAATGATTATTGTTCTGTAGTAAGGTTTTTGCAGGGTTGTATGGATAAAATTACATATAACAAAGATGTCAGTTATAGATAAATTACTTATTATTCAATGGAATATACGTAGTGTAAATAGTAATAAAGCAGATCTTTTAAATGTCATACATAATTTCAAACCACATATACTCATTTTACAGGAAACATGGTTAAAACCTAATTTTATTTTTAATATCCCTACATATAATATTTTTAGGCAAGACAGAGATGATGGGAAGGGTGGTATAGTCATTTTAGTTAAATATGGTTTAAAGGTAGAATTAATACCTACAGAGAATCTGGATATACCTGATCATTGTCAGGTTATGGGCATAAAAGTTATTGATAAATATAATATTTTTAATATATATAATTCTCCTAATATTAAATTGGACATAAATATGCTGTTGGAAATAAATAATTCATACATAAATAATACCTTTATTCTAGGAGATTTAAATGCTCAAAATGCATTGTGGGGTTCTACTTTAAGTAATGGCAATGGGAAGGTTATTTTGGATTTTTTGGACAGAAGTGATTTTGTGTTATTAAATAATGGTGAACCTACTCGGGTCCTTTTTCAGTCAAAAAGCGCTCCAGATTTAAGTATGTGTTCCCCAGAAGTTTCTGCCTTATGTAGTTGGGAAACTGTGACGGATGCAGGAGGAAGTGATCATTTTCCAATCTATATTCAATATAATGTTCAAATCAATATCATGGAAAGTCCAAACGGCTATTGTCAGTATCTTCAGAATTTTAATTTTAAAAAAGCCGATTGGGAAAATATAACATTGGATATTGAAAATGGTTTTATGTGTAATGATATTAACAATTATGATGACTTTAAGGTTGTAATTTTGGATACTGTGTTAAAAAATGTACCTAAAAGAAAACCTAATGTTAAATTCTCCCCGAAAACCCCAACGCCCTGGTGGGATGAAGAGTGTAATGATTTAATAAAAGAACGGAAAATAGCTATAAAAAATTATTGGGAAAATACTTCTTTGGAAAATTTTTTATATATGGAACAAAAAATAGCAAAAGCTAAACAGATATTTAATTTTAAAAAGAAAAGAAGTTTTAGATCGTTTTGTGAAAATCTTAATAGGACCTATCCTATTAAAAAAGTTTGGAAAAATATCAAGAGATTAAGAAAAGGTCTAAGCCAAACTGAAAATAAAATAGTTATAGGGGACTTAATATATGAGCAAGCAATTAATGATCTATGCCCACCTTTTATTCCTTCGAGTGAGGATAGTATTTCATTAAGTAATAATGTGAGTAGTAAAGAGTTTTCATACAGAGAACTTAAGATAATATTGGACAAAAAAAAGGATACAGCTCCAGGGATGGATGGTTTTCCATATAGCCTATATGTAAATCTACCTCACAATGTGCTAAGGATTTTATTGGAAATATTTAATAAAAGCCTGCGAACAGGAGTTATTCATATTGATTGGAAAACACATTTAGTTAATGTCATACCCAAGCCAGGCAGGGATCATTCTGTAATAAATGGTTTTAGATTTATAGCAATGTCCAATTGTGTAGGGAAAATATTGGAGAGTTTAATTAAAAATAGATTGGAAAATTCTTTGGAGAGCGCTGACTCACTGTATCCGTTGCAGTTTAGTTTCAGAAAGGGTAAGGGCATTAATGAAAGTTTAGCATATTTGGTAGGGAATATATATAATTCATTTAGAAAAAAGTCAAAGTAATGGCAGTCTTCTTGGATGTAGCAGCTGCCTACGATAATGTTAATGTGAACAAATTGATGCAAAAATTAAATTTTTTTAAAATTCCGAAAGGCTTGATATTGCTAATTCAGAATTTATTTATGGGAAGGAAATTATTTTTTAAAAAAGATTCAAGTTCGGTGGGACCTTACTTTACAAATAAGGGTATACCACAGGGATCTCCCTTGAGTCCTGTGCTCTTTAGTGTTTACACAGATTCTCTGTATCAAGTAATTGAAAAAGATGTGATATTATTACAATATGCTGATGATTTTGTCTTGTTTACTAGTGGAAGAAATTTAAATTTAATGGGGGAAAAAATTAACAAAACTATAAACAATGTACTTAACTGGTTGTTCGAACATGACCTGAATGTATCAATTGACAAAACTTTGGCTATTTTATTTGAAAGAGGGAAGATATCACCATATCCAAATATAGTTGTAGGAGATCAGAGTATCAGTTGGAAACAAGAAGTTACATATTTGGGTGTAACATTAGATCGTAGAATGACACTTAAAAGTCATATAGGCACAATGGTAGCAAAGGCTCAAAAAGGAATACATTGTATGAAGGCAGTCAGTAGAGTCTGGTGGGGAGCACATCCTGATATATTACGTCTTATGTATTCTGGATTGGTAAGATCGCATTTAGATTTTGGAATGATTTTGTTGAATTGTAGTCCCAAGAATATTATTGCAAGATTAGACAAAGTACAATATCAGGCGTTAAGAATAATCATCGGTGCAATGAAATCTACTCCAATCAATTCTTTGTTAGCAGAAAATGCTGAACTTCCTTTAAAGTATAGAAGAATCTTCCTAGCCTCCAAATTAGTCATTAAAAACTTATCTTTGTCAAACAGCCCTGTCAATGAAATGTTAATAGAGATGTATGGAATTTTTAACCAAGAACAAATGTATTTGGATAGATTTGAAAATCCTGTAATAGACGCTTTAGACAAATGTTTAACCCACTATGATAAATTAAAGAAAGGAGATCAACCACCATGTTTTGAATTCCCTTATGAAATACAAATAGAAAATTTAAACACGTTTTGTAAGTTACAGCTTAGAAAAGGTGACCATAATAACAGAAGATGGTTTAATGGACTGGTTAAGGAAAAATGGCCAGATTCTTGTCATGTATTTACAGATGGGTCCAGAGACTCAAACTCTGGCAGAGTTGGACTAGGAGTGGTAATTCCAAGTAAAAAGATAGAGTTTGCAATGAAATTAAGAGATGAAATGTCAGTATGTACGGCTGAAGTGCTTGCAATAGGATGTGCCATTAAAAAAATTATACAACTTAAAATCCCACGAGCAATCATCTTCTCTGATTCGTTGAGTGCTTTACAGAAAATTACTAAACAAGGTATTGATTTTTCATCAGATTATATTACATTAAGTGTTAAACAGTTTTTATGGAATTGTATAAATCAAGGAGCAAAAATAGAATTTGTTTGGATCCCAAGTCATTCCTTTATTTATAATTTTTTGGAGAGTTCTGTTATTAAACAGAATGGAGGAAAAACATAGAAATATATTTTTGAGCAACAAATGGTAAAGGCATCAATTGCAAAGGACCCTGGGTCTGGAAACAAGGATATATATATATATGTCACATTTTTTATTTTGATACGATGCAAACAGGTCTACCCGGGATATCCAAATTTGTCGATAATTTCTTGAAAAGTCTCTGGTGACAATTCGTATTCTGTTTCTAATGGCAAAGCTCGACATTCTAAGTCAGCAATTATATTATTTTTAATTTAATATAACTAGCAAAAACGTGTAAATTGCGTTTTTCGCACCACTGCCAAAGTTCCCTGCTAATAGCGTTAAGAGCTCTAGTTTGAACACTTCCCATGCGATTGATACAGGCATAGTATAAACAAACTAGTAAGTTCACTCAGCGGTAAATCTCTTGATGTAATTCAGCCACATTCTTTTATATCACGTGATAACTGGAGATGAGCGATGCGCTGGGTAAGTGTCCGATCCTCTAGTCGGGCGTTTACCAGAGATGTATTCAGGAGATTGTATGGACTCGTACCGAAAGACCTACTGGGTGAAAAACCCAGCGAAACTGAGCAAAGTTGTAAAAATATTTTCATAGGAGGAAATTGAAAAAAAAAATTCTATACAGGGTGTAATTTTTAGGTGATACCAGTGTTGCCATCAGAATCTAACAAGAATTTAACAACACTGCAAATCGATCTTGAAAAGGCATCATTAATGGCAACTTTTTTCTAGTTTAATCAACTTTGTAGTTTTAACCGTTTCAAAGATAGCAATAATAGTGGAATTACCTAAAATTTATTTAAAAATCTATAATAATATAATACTTCAGAACCTTATTTATTACTATACTTCTTTGGTTTCATGAGAGTGTGATTTTTCAAGTCCACGTCACGACATGGTTTATGTTTTCGTCTCGCGTTACGGAATTTTCGTATGGTTGATTGAACGACTAACCCAAACTAACCAAATCGATCAAAATTGATTATACCGTATCGGCACCGGCATCGGTTCAAACGACTACAATAAGTTGAGACTAAGTAAAACTAACCGAAAGTTGGATCGACGACTAACCCAAACTAACCGAATCTATTAAAATTGATTATAACATATCGGAAACGGTTCAAATGACTAAGATAAGTTAAAACTGTGAAACTAACCGAAACTTGATTCGACGATTAACTAAATCTATTAAAATTGATTATAACGTATCGTGGCACATCAAATCCCATCGTCCTCCCCCAGGCTGGAGAACACCAAAGTACAAAGTCTGAAGCTGACCAATGACAGTTTGTGACAAGAGGGGCTGCATTGTATTGGCTGGCAGGAACTTCAAACTGGTGAGAGCAGTTTGATTACGGGGAGTGACGCCCCCACCATTCCGAGTTGCCACGAGATATGGCGCATCAAATCCCATCGCCCTCCCCCAGGCTGGAGAACACCAAAGTACAAAGTCTGGGGCCGATCAATGACAGTTTCTGACAAGAGGGGCTGCATTGTATTGGCTGGCAGGAACGTCAAACTGGTGAGAGCAGTTTGGTTACGGGGAGTGACGCCCCCACCATTCCGAGTTGCCACGGGATGTGGCCCATCAAATCCCATCGTCCTCCTCCAGGCTGGAGAACACCAAAGTACAAAGTCTGGAGCTGATCACTGGGAAGTGACCCAGCAAACCCCATTTTTACCCCTGTCAGACTAGGGACCGCCCAAGGAATGAGTCTGAGCCCTAGGTGGTAGATGCATAAGCCTACTCGCATCGTCCGGTGAAAAACCACCCCACCAGAATTGGGAGGCGCTAAGTGGTTTTCTCAAATCACGTTCCGCTTCCGCACTGGTGGTCCCGGGTTCCACAGTAGGAATATAACAATATGGACATGATGGTGCTTCAAGGATCAAAATATTCCGGAAGTAAACTCCCCGGCCATTCGGATCTCCGGGCGCTGGGTGGCCCTGGGAGCCCTTCATTCCGCATTTCACAGACAGCAAAGATACCGAACCAATTTAGAATAGATTTCTGCAACCTAAGAGGCCTAAATACAAACATAAATTCGGTACACCAACATCTACAAACAAATAGACCCCACATATTAGCCCTTACAGAAACACAAGTATGTTCTACAACAACAACAGTGAACTACCTCTATCCTGGTTACGACTTACATACCCGATTTAGATATAAGTTCGGAATATGCCTTTTTGTCTGAAGCGACCTTTCATGTCACCGCGAGGAAACACTCGAACCGAACAACTTTGACGTCATGTGGCTCAAGTTCACCGCCAAGGGATTAACCAAGTTTATATGTTGTCTCTATCGCCCTCCGAGCGATAGAGCCTACCAAAGCTTTTTGACAACACTAGCTACCACTTTTGACTCAATACAGGTCGATCACCCCAGTTCAGAAATAATCGTTCTAGGAGACTTCAATGCCCACAACACCAACTGGCTCAAACATCACAACAAGACCGACAACGAAGGTAGAGAAGCTGAAGCATTTGCCATCAGCTGCGGGCTTACTCAACTTGTAGGCGAACCAACTCGAATTTCAGAGAGAGGCGAAATCGCCGCCCTCCTGGATCTTTTTCTGACCACCAATCCTGACCAGTACAAGGTTACAGTTGGTCCGCCATTAGGTACTTCCGACCACAAACTTATTACAACGGTTTGTGAATTGCCACCCATAGAGAAGGATCCACCATTGCCTCGCAAAATCTGGCATTACAATTCTGCAAACTGAGACGATCTAAGACAGTTCTACCTAGATTTTCCTTGGCTCGATGTCTGCTTTGCCGCTGACGACCCGTCAGACTGCTGCGAAGAGATCATGCAAGTAATCTCCTCAGGAATGGAAGCATACATCCCAAATTCCATCAAGTTACCATCAAAAGGAAAGCCCTGGTTCGACAAAAGATGCGAAAGAGCTGT
>MU194564.1:1149-11475 GCA_016904865.1 Pissodes strobi | reverse complement strand
CCCCCCCCCCCCCCCCAAGCACCTTTTTTAATTGCAATACTGGCTAGCACAGCTTCTTTGGAGCTAGCACAGTCTAAAATTTTTGATTGTTTATTGTTTGGCATTTATTATTGCAATATAAATTCGTTGTATTGAATCTCGGTGTTTGACTCTAAAATGAAAAATTGTTTGTCATATAAAGCATGAGCTGAAATTTGATAGTTTTTGATATATTTGGATGAAGGAAATTAACATTTTCAGGGTGTTGATAAATGGGCATTTGATATGGATTGATTATCCTTTATATGAGTTGATTGACATGAATCTACGCATTAGGCGCGAAATTTGGAATATTATTATTCAGTAATTGCAGTTAGATAAATAGCAATTGTTAACATCGGAAAAATAATTAAAGATTCAGCGAGAATTTTTATTATTGTTTTACTTACCTCCCAAGCACAGTATTTTAAATAATTTTTATCACAGCAGTTCAACGCAAATTATTACATGCTGCATGGATAGATTAATTCGAAACAAAGGTTACAAACAAAACAGATAATCATAGATATGCAGATAACTTCAAAGTCTTTAGATAAGGTTACAGTCATTAACTCAATCCTCTCGATGGCACTATACTATAGAAATAAACCACATAACATCACATTTGCTCCACACTTATATGAGTTCTAGGACAATTCGACAGTTATTAATAAAGAACAAACTCACGACTCAATACTATAGAAACTGGTATTTATTTATTTTAGATACGTTGTATCTTATCGGTATTTTAGCGTCATGCAAACAAAAACCGCTGAAATGCATTTTCGCGAATTTACGGCATTAGGAAAAATAATCTATTATATTGATTTAATGAAATACCCTATAGGATTTAGATTTAGGAAATTTAATTGAGAAGCGAAAAGGAGGTGTTGCTAATATTGCTACAGCAGTAATAGTTATTTATGCAACAAGTATATAAAGTTACCCTTTTTATGTATAAAAAGGGTACTTTATTTTTTACATCAGTAGCATAAATTTTTTTCTACTATCGAAAAATATATGAAAAATTCAAAATATTATTAAATTATTTTACGCACTAGTGCATAAAATAAACTATTCAACGTACTGCACTAAATGTCAAAAAACATGTCAGATTTATTTTACGTACTAGTGCGTAAAGTAATTTAGTTTACGCACTGCATTAAAAAGGTATATTTTACGAATCTTGGAGAGTGCATAAAGGGAGTATTTGACGTAGGTTAGTAGAAAAGTATTTTATCTGGATTTTATTGCATTGATCCCATCGATTGTGCTACATGTTTGGGCACAGATAAATAATATTCAGAAAAATATCTGAAAACAGTGTGTCAGTTGTTTTGTGAGGTTGGAAAAGTTTAGTGCCAGTAGTAATGGAAGATGAACATCGATATCACGGAATCGGTCGATAGATTTACATTAGAAGAAAAATAAATACTTCAGAGTTTATGGAAGGAATATCCAGTTTTGGGAAATGATTTTAAGACAGGAAAGTTACAAATTGCTACAAAATATCAAACACCTTTGCATCATGTGTTGAATTGTAATTCAGCTAAAGAAATGTGAGAAAGCTAGATTCGGTTTATAAGCACTAACACACTGTGAGCGTTCACTTGCTCTAGCAAAAGATGAAGATAAAGAGTATGGTGTGTAGCAGACTTCATATCACAGTTATAATATATTAAATTTAAAGCATTTTGGTAAATGGGCATGCTCATTTCTAAACTAACCCAAACTAACGCAAAAATCTACAAATGATGAATATTAAATTATATAATTAAATTTATGATACGACAGAAGGAGACGCAGTGGTTCTTAACTATTGGCGAATCGAATGTGAGCGAAAAGGATTGGGGTTAGAACAGCGACCACATGTGCTTTGATAAAAATTATTTAAATATATCAACGAAACTAAAGAAAGAAAAGTGCAAATTGGAGATAAAAATTTGCTTGAAGTGAAAGGAATAGGGAAAGTGAAGCTAAAAGCTGGGAATGGACTAAGTTGGCTGGATACTGAGTTAAATAATGTACTTTTTTCTTCAAACGTCAGTAAATCCGTCATTACTCAACTGTGTAGGCGGCCGTGAAGTTTCGTTTTTCCTCCGCCGGAGCTTTACTTTTCACTCTTCCGCCGGCGGAGGTAAAAGTGTTGTCATAACAACATAAATACAATACAAACAAACAATAAAATAAGCGTCAAGAGTTATTAAACTAAAATTTGTATTTATCACTCAATTTGTGCCTGCATTTCATTTCAACATGAGACACGCCAGCGCGTCACCCTGCCTCACGCCTACAGTTGTTTCGAATAAATCTGAGGTTTAATTCTGTATTTTTACGTGGCACACAACTTTTGACATTGTCATTTTTGTCAATTCAATGAAGGTTTTTGGATTGTGTAGCTCATTCATGGCTTGGTATAACTTTGGTCAGAACGCTATCATAAGCTGCCTTAAAGTCAATGAAAAGGTGGAACGTGTCGATATTGTATTCGTAGCACTTCTCAAGCATCTGGCGTAGTACGAAAATCTGGTCTGTTGTCGATCGACCAGTTCGGACTCCGCATTGGTATTGTCCGATTCTAGGTTCTGCCTAGGTGCTTATGCGAGATATCAGGATATGTGACAGTATTTTATAAGCAGTGTTTAATAGTGTCATAGCTCGATAGTTACTGCATTTCAACTGATCACCTTTTTTGTGTAAAGGGCATATAACCCCTACGTTCCACTCTTCTGGCATTTGTTTTTCACGCCAGACTTTTCGGATGATTTGTAGCATAGTTTCTTCCAATACTTCTCCACCAGCTTTTATGTGTTCTGTTGTGATAGTATCTTTTCCAGGAGCTTTGTGGTTTTCCAGCTTCTTTATGGCATCGTGAATTTCCTGCAGGTTGGGCGGTTCGACCAGGTCATCATTTAATTAAATGAATAAATAAATAAATAAATAAATAACGCTTTTTATTAGCAAAATAACATAAAAGAAAAATATATAAATTATTTCTTTATACAAAAAACAAAGAAATGCAAGAAAAAGAAACGATTTCCAGGGTGGCGAAGTCTAGCATGAGTGCTACTCTTACTCAACCAACAGCCTGGAGTCGTTAACTTCCCAAATTAAATAATATTATAACAAAAATAATATGCAAATAAAAAAATAGAAAAAAGAATCAATACTAAAGTAGTGTCTTGCTCCGGCAGCCCCCCCCCCCCCCAGCATCCAGCCCACAAACTGCCACAAAATGCGTCTCACCTCAACTGCTCACCAAACAACAATGAACGGTATTTAAATTTAAACTTATTAATGTTAAAATGACGAAACTCATCTGTCAAAGAATTATATAGCTTGATAACATTATAAATAAAACTTCTTTGAAACATTGCAGTTTTGTGTCGAGGTATTGTAAATTTATTTCGTATTCTTACATTACTGTTATGAATATCGGAACGGGAAATAAATTTTGATTTCAGCAAAGAGGAGGAATGTGGCGTTATGAGCAAATTGTGCACAAAGTTACCAAGATGGTGCATTCGACGACGTTCCATATTAAGCCAATTAAAACCAGATATTTTATGTGAAATACGATCATATTTTCTAAGCCCAAAAATCAATCGACAACATGTATTCTGTGTCTTTTGTATTCTTATTTTATCGTTTAGATAAAGGGTATTACTATATATAAAATCACAATAATTGTAATGTGAGAGTACTAAAGTGTCACATAACATTTTTTTAAATTTATCATTTAGTATGCCACGACTACCATAAATAAGTTTTAAAGAGGAATATGCTCTTTTATTTAAGTGCTTAATATGCTCTACAAATCTCAGATCTTCATCAACAATTAATCCTAAGTTTCTGGCAAATTTAACAAAGAGTAAGTTATTATTATCAATTTTAATTCTTAGGTTTTCTTTGGCATAAGTACGATTTCTAATACTTCCAAAGCACATAAGATTTGACTTCTTAGAATTTAGCAATAGATTATGCTCCACTGATAACGATCGAATGAGATCTAATTCATTATTAATTACAGTCTCAGCTTCCCGAATATTAGAAATTTCAAAAGGATAATAGAGTTGCGTGTCATCGACATAAGCAGTTACTCCACATTTTTTAATAGAATTTAAAATATCTGTTGTATATATGATAAAAAGTAAAGGCCCCAAAATAGAGCCCCGTGGGACACCTGAGAGTATTGGAATTGTGTTAGAAGAGGCACCATTAAGAACAACCTTCTGCTGCCTTTCGTGTAAATATGATTTAACTAAGTTAACTGTAGAAGGATCGAAACCATAATAATTTAATTTTGAACATAGCAAGCGGTGATCGATAGTATCAAAAGCCTTAGAAAAGTCTAATAGAACCAATACAGTAACCCGGCCATCATCACACGCTCTTATAATATCATCATAGACCGAGGCCAGCGCAGTCGCGGTATTAAAATTTCTTCGAAATCCACACTGTTTATTAGTTAAAATATTGTTATTTATGAAAAACATAAATATTTGATTATATAACGCCCTTTCAAGCATTTTAGATATTGCTGGCAGAATACTAATTAACCTGAGATCGCCATAACTGTGTGGATTATTATTTTTAGATAATGGTTCAGCTATAGCTGACTTCCATAGTATAGGAAAATACTTTTGCTCGATACAACAGTTAATAATATGTAAGACATAAACATCAATAAAAGGGCTGCATAGTTTAGGATTACTTATATTTAAAAAATATATATTAACACCAATGAGGCCAGACGCAATGGGCGGGACAGGACGCAAACCAGAGCCAGAACAAAATACCTTATAAAAAATAATTAAAAAATAAATAAAAATTGGAAATAAGAAGAAAAAATAAAACAAAAAGCTTGAATAAAGAAAAACCTTAACTCAAAAAGTATATAACACAAAATAGACAAAGAAAATAGCAGGTGTTATAACAAAAAAAGGAAAAAAAATTGACACAACCATAATCCTAATGCAACAAAACTGCAACGAAAAAAATATAGGTAAGTTCTACTTAACAAGGAAACAAAAAGTGAGCAATCACCAAATCCTGCAATGTAAAGAAATACTTACAAACATTACCTTTTTGAAAAAGTACATTCACACATATACAAGATATACATAACATTAGTATATAAAAAAAATATACAATATGTATACACAAAAAAAGCAAGTACACACAAACATAGAATACGCAATCAGCAATGCGCTGAAGTACAGGTGCCCTCTCTATTTAATTTTAAGTAAAATCAGCCTATAAGTCATCCAAGTCCTGTTCGCTATTGATTCTACTAACCACATTATCACTTTTCACATATATATTTCCATTAAGGCACCAAGCATTTTTATAAGAAAATTTTGTTACTGCACTGTTAAACAACATTAGGCGCAATTTGGTTAAATCTTCTTTTATCTGGATACCGGATTGTTTCAATTCTTTACGATTTTTAAGCACTTTACTACGGCTAATATCACTATAAAAGGTAACTAATATCGCAGGAGGCCTATCAGGCGCCTGATTTTTTGCACTAACACGAAAACACCGTTTGATAATGTTTACTTTAACTTTATTGTTAAATATTTCCAAGGTCTGTTTACGAATGTCTTCATTCTCAGTTTGTGGGACCCCAAAAAAACGAATATTCAGACTACGTGCGGCTTGCTCTTGCGCATCAATTGATGACACAAGTTTACGATTTTCTGTTTTTAGTAAATCAACCTCATTACGTAAGGAATCCATTTGAGCTTGAAACTTGTCAGAGATTATTTTTACCACTCTATCGGCAATTTCCTGCAAATATTGCTCCTTAAAGGTAGCCTTGATGGCCGTTTTAATGGTTTCCATGTCTCCTTTTGTTATTGGCATTGCACTGACAGTTTTTTAGCCCGAATGTCTCAAAGATAAGCCGTTCACAATAACTTTTTGTTCCAAACAATAGACAAACACCTGCAGAATAGTACTAAATCACTCTTTTCACTTAATATGATGTAAATTTACGAATAAAACTAAAAATTTGTACTGCAACAGGAAAACACGTGTGATCTACTCGAACGCCATCTGCCTTAGGCCAGCTCTTCTGCTTCTTGGTTGTCTGAGCCTAGAAGTTCGGAGAAATGCTCCCCAAACTAACCCACCAGTTGAGTATTTCCTCCTTATTGGCAAGAACCTGTCCGTTCTTGTTCTTACAAATATTTACTTTTGGTTTGAACTCCTTTCTTATATTGTTAACCTTCTGGTAAAACTTTCTTGATTCCGACTGATTTTTGAGTCGTTCTGCTTCATCCAAGGGTTTTTCTTTATTTTCTCTTTTCTTTCTTTTATGCATCCTCTATTCTTCTCTTCTGAGATTCTTGTAGGTTTCTTCTGCCTCTCTTGTTTTTCGTTGCTGTTTTCTTTGGTAAGCTTTGTTCTTTCTATCTGTCACTTCCTGGCATTCTTCGTCGAACCAGTCATTTCGAGTCGTTTTATTCTCATAGCCCAGGATGTTCTCGGCCGCTTGTTTTATGGCATCGCTAACGTGTTGCCACATGGTGTTCACTGGCTCATCACCCCTGATGTTTATATTCTCTTCAATATAATTCTTGTATGCATTAAGTGTTTCTTATTCTTTCAGGGCATCTGTGTTGTATCTTATTTCTTTACTTCATTTGGCCTTTTTCACGTTGGAAATTTTGGCTCTTAGTTTCGCACCAATCAGGTAATGGTCCGAGTCAATGTTTGCTCCCCCGTACATTCTAACATCCATGAGATTGGAGTAGTGTCTGCTGTCTATAAGTACATGGTCGATTTGATTTTCAGCTTCTCCATTAGGGGACACCCATGTAACCTTATGTATTCTTTTATGTTCGAACGTTGTACTTCCCACCACCATATTCTTTGAAGCCGCGAAATTAATAACCCTGTTTCGATTGTCATTACTTTCATAATGGACGCTGTGTCTACCAATATGCACTTGATATATTTCCTATTTGCCAATCTTAGCATTGATGTCACCGATAATTATTTTAATGTCGTGGGCTGCGGTTTGATCATAGGCACTTTCTAACTGATCATAGTATAGGTCTTTATCTTCTTCTGATTTATCTTCAGTAGGTGCATACACATTAAGTATACTAATGTTGAAGAATTTTCCTTTTATTCTAAGCACCACAATTTCTCATTAATACCTTTAAAGCCTATTACTAGCTGCCTAATTCTTTTCATCACCACAAAGCCAGTGCCAAATTGATGCTGGGTGGGGTGACAACTATAGTATAGATCAAAGTTTTTCTTGTGCATGACTCCGTTGCCAGTCCAACGCATTTCTTGTATTGCAACTAGGTCAGCTCCATATCCTACTATTTGTTCTTCCAGAAGTCTAAGGGACACATTACGGTATAGGGTTCGAACATTCCATGAAAAGAGTTTTAAATCATTATCCTTTAAACGGTGTTTAGGTCGTCGTCGATCGGTCAATCCGGCTTTTTCTGTTTGAGACTTCGGAACAATGTTTCTTACGGAGTGAGCACTGCCAACCCCCTTTTCGGAGGGCCATTTCATCCGCTCTCCTTTGTCCCCGACCCAACTTTCCACCCGGGTTGGTTACCAGGTCTCCAGTTGAGTTACTCAAGTTAACAGGGGGCACCAGCGAGTAGGTGACAGTCGGGTTTGAGCAGCAGAGGCTAGGTGAGACTATCCGGAGGCGGCCTCACATGTTCGCTTACTACCTCATTTACCCCTCACCCGGTACATATTAAGTTTGATTAAAATATATACTTTTCTCTTGCACCCTGTAGATAGTAAGATGTTTCAAACAAAAAAAAATGGAACACGTGTTCAGAAATTAAATTCTGTTATAAATTCTGCAAACCGCGTATCGATATCTTTATTCGTTCGTAAAATATTTGCGTTATCTTTAATAGATATTTAAAAGTAAAATAAGATATCGCCTTTTTGGCCGCCCTATATAATAAAATTTTCATTGCGATGGAAGTTCAAGAATGTGTTATACCTACATTAAAATAAAACTAATTGTTCTGTAATTTAATTTATTACATTTTAAATTTAATAAGAGTTAGAAAAAGTTATTATCTTTCAAATGTTTGCCTTTTGCTCCACCTCTATTTACAAATCTTCACAAAATAGAGCCTCTTGCTCTGGCTGCAGGGTGTAAAGAGCACAAATGCTAGTTTAGTGACCTAGAGAAGCTGAAAAACCTAAAGGAAACTGGAAAAACGGTCGACATTTCGAGGAACCCCGTTGTCAAGAACGAACATATCTAAAAATGAAAATAGTTAGTACAATGTAAATAACAGTAAAAAGCTCTAGTTACTTACATTTTACTAACCATTTTAATTTTTAGATTTGTTCTTTCTTGACAACGGGGGCAGATTTGTTCCTCGAAATGTCGACCGTTTTTCCAGTTTTCTTTAGGTGTTTGAGCTTCGTTAGGGTCACTAACTAGTACTTCTGCTGATTACACCCTGGAGCCAGAGCATGAAGATTTGTAAATAGAGATATGTATTATGATCTAATAATGGCAATTGTCTCCTATATGTATTGTGGAAAATTTATGTTTTAAACATGAGTTCATAAAATATTACTATCACAAAGTAGGTTGGATTCGTTGATACTTTGATCACGAGGTACAGATTATGTACAGCAAAGTTTGAAGAGATGCGTGCTATGCGTGGTCCTTTATTGCTGAATCTTACTATTTAACAATAAACAAATGTTCTGTTGCAATTTTTCGAATTCTAATTTGAGAATTTTAATTTCTGTGGTGGGCAAGTTTTCACAAATCTTGTGAAACTTATCCAGTTTTTTAATAAGCAAGTCTTTTCTTGGCCTATGACTCGGCTGATCAACATCATATATAATTCCATTACAATAAGTATCTATTAGGAGACGTAATTTATAAAATGCTTCATATTGTTTATCTTCCTCTTCCACCAAGCTTTCGTATTCTATCGACTGATACATATTAGTATCACGAAGCGAGAGATCATTCATTCTTATTTGAAGTTGACATGAAACTTTGGTGCGACTCTCTGATGCACTAACCTGCAACAATCCATTATCGTCAAGTAAAAAAAGCACTTCAAATTCAACTTGACCGGCTTTTCCCGGTGGCAGATTCGAAATTACAAAGTTGCCTAATTTTTTATTGTGAATGCAGTGCTTTCGTTCTCCTTCGTATATGCTAAATATTACAGAAAGCTGGTCATTTTCACTAGTTTCCATAATTTGTTTAACGTATACTGGTAAATTGCATCCCTTCTGGATAAATATTACCATAAGATCGTACTTGGCCAATATACCTAGAGAGTGGGGCGCAACTTCTTTCAACAGATAAGTTTCTGATTGTTGGACATTATTTTTTAATAAAGCGGCGTGAATGCTTGCACCTAATGCTACAGCCTCATCCGGATTTAAGTCTGTGTGTGGCTTCTCTCCATTGAACATTGTTGTAAGCTGTTCTTTAATTTTTGGCATTCTCGTCGAACCACCTACTAGTACTACTTTATCGATCTCATTTACTGATATGTCCTTAGCATCTAAGCATTTTTTAACCTAAAAATAAATATGTTAAACTTTAGCAACACGATTTCCATAAATCTTATCAGCTATAATAAAATTTCACTAGAACTTTTTGCCGAAGCTCAAGTTTGGAGAAAAATAAGCTCTGAAAAAATAAGCTTTCAGTTTTTATCTGGCAACTCGAGGTGTAATTGGATGTATCAATTAAACAAATAATAATTGCATAAAAGCCATCAACAAAACATTAAGAATGCCATTGTCGCCGCAATGTAAGAAAGTCTCTAAAAAAGGAAAAATTTGCAAAATTATATCTAACCACACTAGTCTTAAAGCACCATCTGTGACCGGTTTCGACTTTCACAAGTCTCGTCAGATAGGCTAATGGGTACCTTTTCCGAACCTAACGGAACACACCACATAAGCTCCATATGAATCAAAATCTGAAGAATATTTCGTAAATCGATTTTGATATGTATCGGCTCTTCTTTCGCAGGCAGTAACCACATACAATCGCTATTTTGTACTCGATGGTGCCCTTTAATAAAAGTAAGGTGTTTCTTGGTCTATTTTATATGATTTGCGAATGAATGTTCTTTTTCGGAAGACCATAATATTAATACAGGAGCTTGATTTTCAATTAGGTTCGGGAAAAGCACCACCAAAATTTCAAAGTCGTATATTTTTTGGATCTTGAAAAACGTCTAATAGTCCAACGAGTTTGAAAAACCCTCTAAGTCTTGAATCTCATCAAGCTCAATGCTCCATGTCCAAAATGAAAGCACAACT